>VYZW01019903.1:0-154811 GCA_013401315.1 Balaeniceps rex
GCTGAGAGCTTTGCCGGGCGAACAGGCAGTAAACTTGGCCGGGCCCGGAGCCCCCCACGCCGTCCCCTCCGCGCCCGCGGAGCCGGGCGCCGCCGGTCTCCGTACCCCGCGGGGGAGGTGCGGGCGGCCTGCCCTGCCCGCCGGGCCGCTCTCCGGGGGGCTGCCGGGGGCTGCCCGCTCCTCCCTCCGCCTTTCCCTCCCGTGGAGCCGGGATGGAGCAAATGAGCAAAACTTGACACGGTGACAGCGGCGGCGGCAGGAAAACGCGCGGGATCGGGGGAAGCCCCCGGCCCCGGGGCCGGAGGCTGTCCGGGGGCGGCAGCTCCCACCCCCCGTCACAGCGTCCGCCGCTCCGGAGGAGAGACGCAGCTCGCTTTGGGGGAGTTCGAGTCCGACGGGGACAGAGAAGAGGAAGGCGAAAAGACGCCGTCGGGGGAAGCAACAGGAGGGGTCCCGTCCTCCTCTCCGGCAGGGCGGGCTGCTCAGCGAGCCCCGCTCCCCTCAGGGCCTGGGGCTTCATCGGGATGGGGCCGGGGGCGATACCGGCCTACGGTGCACGGCGGGGCGGAGAGGGGCGGGCGCTGGGACGGGAAGGAAAGGTCGGGTCGTCGCTCGGAGGAATATCACGAATATTTCTTCTCTCCCCCTTCCCGGCAATGTCGCTGCTCCCCAACGCCCCCGGCTCGGCCGGTCGAGCCCGTTCCGCCTGCACGGCCGCAGCATCCCCCTCCCGGGACGGGGCGGCGGGGCTCGGGTCTGCTCGGGGTCGCCTGAGGGCAAAGGAATGGTTTGGGAAAGTAAGGCGAGGTTAAATCCCGGGCACAGGGAGCTTCGCCAGGGAAGTCGTCTCGGAAAAGGGCAGCACTGCTCTAGCACGATTGCTGGTCGGAACATCGCCTGGCGCGTCCGGCCTCCCCCGCTGCTTTCCTTTGCCGCTTTTACTTTGCTGATGCTGGAGAGAGAGAGAGGGAGGGAGAGAGAGAGAAAGAAAAAAGGAAGGAAAAAAGAATAAGAGATAAAGAAGGAAAGAAGGAAAGAAAGAAGGACAGAAAGACAGAAAGACAGAAAGAAAGAAGGAAGGAAAGAGGGAAACAGGGAAAGGAAAAAAGAGAAGTAAGAAGGAAAGAAAAAGAGAAAGAAAGAAAGAAAGAAAGAGAAAAAGAGCAAAAAAGCGAAGAAAAGAAAGAAACGTTGAGAAAGAAGGAAAAAAGGAAAGGTCTCAGCGCAGCAGAGCGGTGCGTGGGAAGTGCCACTCGTGGGCGCAGCCAGGTGGGAGGAGAGCCGCCCGGACACTTGCTGCCTGGGCCCGCGGAGAGCGGCGGAGCCGGACCGGCCCGTCCCGGCGGCGGGAGGTGGGTGCGCTCGGCGGGGCGGGGGGCCGCGCTGCCCCGGGGTGGGTTGGCTGGGCCCGCCGCCACCGCCTTTCCCCACCTGGGCAAATGCCCGCCATAACCCACGGCCAGGGGCGTTTCGCAGAGGGCTGCGGGCGAGCTCCGGGAGTGCCGCTGTCCCGGTTCGGTCAGCAGCAAAACTCCCCTCGGCAGCAACGAAATTAACCCCCGGGAGTCAGAAAATCGAATGTTTTCCTAATCGGGGCGCAAGAGAAGGGAGAAAATGGTAGCTGAGGGGTATCCAGATCAAATTAACGTGCGCTCCCCCGCCTTTTAATTCCCGTTTTCGCAAAGGCAGAGAGACCTGGTGAGGGAGGGAAAAGTGTTTTCTCTGGAAAGGCGAACTGCCCGGGAGCACGGAGGCTGTGGGGTGCGGGAGCACCCCGCACAGCTGCCGTGCCCGCGTCAGGCGGGGTGATGGGGAACGCGGTCGCTCGCAACCCAGAGCCCGATCGCAGCGGCGCGACCGGCGGCGGCGGGCGGCGGGCGGGACGGGCTGGGTGCAGGGGCTTCTCGGGATGGAAATCGCGTGGTTTCAAATGTCGGGTTTCAATTAATGCATGCACTTTAAGGCAGTGCCCAGTTTTCAATTCTCGTAGAGTTTGGTAGGGAAAGTGGACTTACTTTTCTCTTGCGTGGCGTCACTATGAAAAAATATTAAACCTTGCGCTTGCCTTGACTTTATTGACCTGGCCGGCAACACAGAATCGGATTCACGATGTGAAGACTGTTTAAATCAGTATTATGTATTTTTTTTTTTTCTTGTGGGTTTATTAGAAGGCTATTAGCTTTTATGGTTTATGCCTATTAGATTTCTCTGCTTGCTTTTAATTTAACTTGGACACTTGGCAACTATGTTTTTAGTATAAAAATAGTTATAAATGTTAGCGTTACAATAAGGTAGTTGTTGATCCTGTTTAGGAAACACAGATCGCTGCGTTACGAGGAAGCTCCCAGCCAGCTGCCTGTGAGGCAAGTGCTGCTACGAACGGGTTCTGCTGCACCGCACTGGGTGCTAAAGCTGAAATTTGGTGGTTTCTAAACGGCGTTCATTTTATTTTAGAGAGGACAACCGAGATTCCCTCACCGCATGCTGGCAACGCTCAAAATGTTTTACTGGATTACATTTAGATTGACGGTATAATTCAGATTGATATTATCTCGTCATCTGACACTTTGACATCACCAAAGTGAACAGGCTGAAAGACTGTTTTAATTCTTGTGTTTGTCACGAATTTGCTTTCCAGAAGTAGGGCGGTACGAGGGCAATGCCGAGTTCCCTTCTGGCTGGAAAGGGATGAGAAGCCTGTCCTGGGCTGCTGTACTCAAATTCTCCCGTCAGATAAACCCAGAGATAACGTTCCTCTGCCTAGATAGAGGAAAATTTTTCTCCATTCATGTATTTTCAGATTCGTTGGCAACAAGGGATCAGAACAAAATTTCCCCCTGTTTATTAAATACGAAACTGCAGCCCTTACTCAGACCTTTAAAGTACCCTGCGGATGACGACAGGATCGGGTCCATACTCGGCACTGCTTCTGGGGAGAATATAACCTTAAAGGAAAGAACCGCTGAGCATTCCAGCACAGCTAATTAAGGATGGCATTTTATTTTCTGTATTTAAATACTGATTTGTGAAACTTCTGGAAAAAATATGGCATAAAACCTTAGTAATAAAATTTAAAATGTCAAAGACTAATTAATTAGAGACGTGCAAATTGCTAATCCTCTGATATATGACATTTGCTACCAAAAGCCTGAAATTAGTTTCCGTAAACAATAAAAACCATTTAATCAACAGTTTGCATTTAATTCCTTTATTTTTTTTCTGTAGTGAATGCACATGAAACCTGCATTTTATTTAGAGAAAAGATTATAGAAAATCAGTTTGAATGTTTCTAAAGCTATCAGACGTGCCATGGTATGAGTCAACTGTGAAATATTTTGCTGTCTTTGGAATTTAAGAAGCAAAAAACCTGTCAGTATTGTTGAATATGCATCCATTAAATAGTTTATTTTTAGATGCTTGGTAAAACTTGCACAAAATACAGCCACAGAGCTGAGGCTGTGATGCACATTTCCGTATGCAGAGCTCAGACGGTGGTGCACACTTCGCGTATGCAGAATGGGCTAAACCTGGCATTCCTGGCAAACAAACTTGTCACATACTTTGGAATCACAGCTGGCTTGTCACTGTGTTGAAGGATAATAATGCTGCTCAAAGGCCTGTCTTTATTTTCTCTTTTGCCTTTATATTCGTGCCCATATTAGCACCTAAAATGTTGATGTTCTCAAAGGGGCAAGTTTTCTTTGTCTTTCTTTCTGGCCTTTCACATCCCTTGCAGTTGTTTGCGCTCTCATTACTGTGAACTTTCTCCATCTACTACACTTGATGATACCGAAACTCACCCATTGACTTCTAAGAGCCCTCTCCCTCACTGCTTTAGCAGATAGCTGACAATTACCGAGTTAGTCTTGAAGTCACATAGGCTATTTAAATATCAGCTATAAACAAAGTGGGAGATGGACAGAGAGTACGTGAGAGCTCCTGCCTGCTTCCCCCAAATCCTCCCCATCAGAAACTCCAGATGCGCTGTTTGGTGAGATTCTCAAATGGTTAAAGTTATCTTAGGCCAGAGTGAAAACACTGGTGTTATAACAACTAAAGATTGAAATGTTTTGCTGTCTCAGAAACAAGTAAGTTTCATGCCATTTATTTTTCATAGCCATAGTGAAAACAAATAAAGCCATAGAAATTATTGAATAACTCTTCCACTACTCATTTGAAAGCATAGAAGACTCATTAAAGAGAAAGAAAAAAAAAATCCTTGTCTCATTTTGTATCTCAATTTTAAACAATGCAGGTCTTGAGTGAATATTTACGGGTTGTTAATAGGCTAGTACAAATTCTGGAAGACACAACAAAAATTATCTGCAGTCTATTCACAAACCCTTGCCATGTCTCAGTGTTTGGGGATGGGCGTATGGACTGCCTTCACCACCCTTGAATAGAACTCTATTGTGTGGGCTTGTTCCATTGGGATCAATGGGACGACATGTGCAATGAGATGCTAATGAACACCAGAAACGATGGTAAAATCTGGCCCGGCTAAGGCATAAGACTGTTTTTATAGATCACTTCTGAGTCTCTTGCTATACTGCTTTTAGCTGAGCTGTTGAAACTTCAAATGTTCAGGGAGGCTTTACTATATAAAATAAGGTTTTTGCATCATTTAAATCACATTTTCCCACCCTTACAATTTGAATCACTCTCCATTCTCATCTTGTTTAAAGTTGCAGCTGAAATGAGGCAGTCTGTTTTCAGCGGCAATTGCACCGTTAATGTAAATGTGGTTCCACAAATGGAAAATAAAATACACTGGAGGAAAATAACGTCAAGCACAAGTACAAAAGAGAAGAACCATGGTCAGAAAGCATGCACACGGGAAAGGATAGTGTTGGCATTGTGTAGCCCAATGGCCATTGCCCCACCCCACCTGCAGAACCCCCCCCAGTCTTCAGAAATGTTTGTGTCTCACACATGGGGGACAACAGCCCTAGGCCCAGCTCAGAGAGGTGTAACTGCAGGGAGAATTGTGTTAGGCGAGTGCTTAAGACCAGGCACAGGCTGGCTGTGCCGTGGGAGGCTGGTGGCTGCGGGGCCCATCAGCACCCTTCCTTGGTCCTGCAGTTCTTTGGCCTGGACTGGAAAACCTACAAACCTATGGATATAATGCTGGGAGCCCGTGATTCTTGGGAGCCTGGAGCAGGCTAAGAAGTGCTCAGACACAATAGCAATGAGGATCATAAAAGTCCCACCTCTGTCTCTTGAAAGACAGAGAGAGGGAGAGAAGACTAGGTCCACCGACACCATCTTTTCTCATCAGCTTATGGCAAAGGTTAATTATTAACTATTGAAACACTGACGAACTGTGGTGTTTGTTTGCTTATTATGAGGCCTGTCAGGGCCAGAACGAAACCTTACTGAAGCTGACTGATGTCTCTCGGTTTCAATAGACTTGGAGGTCAGGCCC
Source organism: Balaeniceps rex (assembly GCA_013401315.1). Lineage (NCBI taxonomy): Eukaryota > Metazoa > Chordata > Aves > Pelecaniformes > Balaenicipitidae > Balaeniceps > Balaeniceps rex. The sequence goes on from VYZW01019903.1 coordinate 5,426, forward strand.
CTAAAATTCAAATTACCAGTGCAGTTCCTTGCAATAAAGAACCAGTGAGTACTGTAAGGAAGGGCTTAATTACTCCAATGAGATCATTTAGTTTTTAAACAAAAATGCTTTCATTGCAGGCAGGCCCTTTCATATTTGTTTCCCAGCAAGGAAATTGATTAGCAAAATGTTATTATTAAGATCTTAAGAGAGCCTGTGCCAGCCATAGACACCAAACTCAGCTAAGGGAGCTCACAGTTTCTTTTCAGCCACTGATGCTGAGCAAGACTGTTTTCATGGAAGGACCTGTGAGTGAAAAGCAAGCCACCTTCTCTAGTTTGCTAATACTGCTCCTGTAACCATTTCACCCTGTTATTCTTTTGTACCTGAACCAAAGGTGAGTGTCCAGTAGCAGCAGTTTCGTGTAGCTAGATCTAGCCTGAAGCCATCATCTCTTTTTCTTTGTCAGGAAGACACTTCCTTGCAGGGGTGCTTAGCTGGGTCCCTGGTAAAGCTCTACCTTCACATGGAACTCAGTGGCTTGAGATACGGTCAGCAAATTTAATTTGGAGAGGAAATACACAGGACGTGAATGGTTTGTCAGTGGAGGTCAGTGCCCCAAGTCCTCTGCCTGGCCATCAGAAATGCTGCTGGCTGGGAGTGTGGAGTAGAACGGGATCTCGGGAGCTACAGCCGCTTCTCAACCAGTTTGTACACAGCAAAACAAGCAGTTGGCACAGCTCCTATGATACCCCCTTTTTTTCTTTCAGATATTTTGTATACTCAGGGGAGGCGAGAACTCTAAGCGCCTTCCAGGCATAAAGAATATCATTTGGAGGGATGACACACAGACAAAACAAGGAAACTCCTTTGCCTCTTAATTGCCAGAACACCATTTTGCACAAAGGTCAATAAATATTTTATCTCATCCACTCATCGGTAGTGCAGTGTCCTTGCGGAAACATCACTGATCTGTAACTCTTGCTAACAATTATTACCTGTAGTTCAGTGAGACCAACAGACCCAAAAAAAGATGGATATGTTGAGATGTGCAAAACCTTCACTGAGGGGAGTACTGCGTAAATAGGTAAGACAGATGAGAAAGACTGGACAACAATAAGCAGAACAATAAAAAAGAAAAGGGGAAGAAGCAAGAAATTATACGTATTTTTAATTTTATAGCGCTGCATGACTGATGTTCAGAGCTGCAGTGGGAAGTAATTATTTTTACCACTTTGGAAAATGAAATTAAATTTAAAATGAAGTTCATAGGTATATATGTTTTGGGCTGTCTTCTCTTCTTCATATTGGCTTTGTTACTAAGTAAACCTCTCCTCCACAGCTGGCAGGCACCTGAAATGGATAATCAATGTGTTGCAGTTCCAGATTTTGCAGATATTGCTACCTTTTTCCTAAATTGCAGAGGCCCAGTCTTGCATCATTAGTGTATCTGAACTATTCAGAACTCCCTGAAGATTTGGGGAGCGTATAGAGACCTGACAGCCTCCCTGCTTTTCAGTATTTTAAGGGTTTTCACGTGTCTGATATCCTATAGAGTCTCTTGTAAACCACAAAACTTTGTGACTTATCAAAATCACCAGAATTCATACACTTAGTTCCTCTAATCTGGATATTCATGGCACCCTTTCCCATGTGTTTTTACTGAAGTAAGACTTGGAGTTGCAAAAATGGCAAGTTAACAAAATATTAGCTCAAACTTGGCCCATTTTATTCATGACAATAAAGACCCACTGGGCTTTATATTGGCTTACTCTGGTATTAGTAGATTAATATTAAATATATTGACTTCAGCTAATACTCACCCAGGCCTTTTAAAGATAAAAGTAAATGGAAATAATTAAAAGAGTATCTTTGATATTTTAGCAACATTTCCATTTCCTTCAGCCTATTTCATATACTCTGAAATTTCATTTCTGGGCTGAAAATTGTAAAAGAAATATTCACTTATTGCAAATAAAAAAAACACTTAAAAGATATTCTGCAGGGTATGAAAAGTTTTCCTTTTTTTTTTTTTTGTTTTCATCTGGTTGTATATGTTCCTGTCCCTTATAAGTCATAGCAAACAATATAGTATTCCACAAGAGCTTTTATCCTGGTGAGCAGAAAGTGAGCAGAAAGACTGAACAAAAGAATGAATTAATTAATTAATGGATGAATGTATTAAAAAAAGGCTCCACCTGCTCTGCTCCAAAAATCTCTCACTGTACTATAGAGAGGTTTGTTACACTGACTAATGTTAAAGCCCTCCTCTTCGTTTTTGAACAGTATGATTTGTTCACATTTGGAGTGATTGCCAAAACGCAAACTATGTAGCATAGACTGTGCCTTTACCAATGTGTCTAATATCAGGAAATCACCACTGTCATTGCCCTAAAGGCAAGGAGGGAGGCAGTCTATCAAAAACGGGAGGGGAAGAAGCAGATTTTTTCTATTGCTTTATCAGAAGTGCCTAACGCACTTGTTTAATCTTAAGGCCTTGCCTTGCGTGCATGAACAGTTTGTTTACATGCGAATGATTTAACTTAATATGAGCAAAGGCACTCTTTTAAGAATGTTGTGCCTTTATGTTCTAAACCCACTGATGCTTCCTTGTCTTCCAACGACAGACAAGAAATATCATAACACACTGCACAGGAGAGGACCTTGATTTGCCTACCAAACCCCAGCAGAGATTGCCACAAGTTGGCAGAAGGGCTGCTCTAAAAAGAGAAGCAAGAAAGCCACGATACTTCTGTCTTCTTGTTGGGGCGGTACCAGGGCCCCGCTGGTGGTACTGAAGGGAAAGAGTTGGTGGCTAAGGGGTGCTGGATTAAGGCGGAGGGCGGGATTTGTGTGTTGTCCCCCCCGAGACAAAGAGCCCTGTCCCCCGCAGGAAGGTGCTGAAATGCAAAGCAAGCTCCCAGCTCCTTTTCTCTCTCTTGGTGGCATTTGGAAGTGTAAAGCTTTGAATACCAATTGCTTGAACTGGACATATGTGAATCTCTTCTAATCCTACTAATCCCGTCCCCAAGTGCTTCTTTGTATGTGGAGGCAACACACATAGATCTAAGTGAAAGTGGCCGTAATCCTGGAAATGTGGAAAAATGTCCCAGTGTGGGAGTTGGGAGAGGGAAAAGCTCCCTAGCAGAGGGGACCTGCTGGAAGAGCATTGTGTTTGTGGGGTGAGCGAGGGGCGGTGGTGGGGGCAGGGAAGACATGAAGGAGAGCGCTCACCTTCCGAGAGCTGCGAGGAGGAAAGCAAACCCACCCAGCGGGAAAGCTCCCTTGCAAACAGCCATCGCACACTTGAGCAAACCCGCAGAACTGAGACAAAGTTTCCAAACGCTGGGAAATTCACCCACCGGCAGCTTTCAGCTGTGTGAGCTCAGCAGGCTAGGCACTAATGTGCTGACTTCATTATTTCCCAACCTCACCCCGCTGAAAGGCAGATTTGTTCAGGGAATGGTGGGCTACCGCTCCGTCCTTCCCTGGGCACAAAGATAGGGAGGGGAGCTGGGATCATGGCCCCAGTCAAGGGCACTGGCTCTCCGTCTTACAGGGGACCCTTTTACTTTGTGCAGAAGTGAGAATCGGGCCACGCAAGCAGATGTCTTTGCCAAACACTAACAAGGCAGCAGAGAAGAAGTCAGCTCGCAAGTGAGCAGTTGTATTATTCAGTCAGCCTCTCTGAAAACTGATTTCAGCTGTCAAATCCTCTAACTGTACGTAGGTAAAAGGATAGAGATGGGTGAAGTTTCCATGTCTTTGATTCAACACTGAAACCTCAGCATTTGACTGGGTTATCACTTAAAATTAACATCTACCTGGATACTAACAAACCCCATGGGTTTTCCAAATATACAAGTCATATAATTCAGCCATGCGAATTTCCCAAATGTCAGGCAGCTAATTTACATTTTCTTGGCTAGTCACTGAATAAAGCGTGTTTATACCCCACAGTAGATAGTGTACAAGGAAATTAATCTGCTTTTTGTATGTGCTTTCAAAAGATTTTAAAATATGGAGCAATTGATAACATTATTTGCCAGCCAAATCTTTATTTTGCTTAATAAATCTCTAGATAAAACCATGTTAGGTAAGAAAATCTAAGGCTATATATTCTCTGGGAGTTGACTTTTTTATTACCTCACCAGACTTTGTGCTTTCATAAATAAGTGTCAGCTGAAATTAACCTGCTGTTTAGAGATAGTATAAAGCATCCCAAAATCAGCCTGGGGACTGGGAGTCCATTTTTTTTGCACATGAACCTCCTGAATGTCACAGGGACAGAAAATGAGGATAGATCCTTAACTTTGTGTGGATAAAGCAATAAGATTGTCTCTTGGAAACATGCTAAGCCAAACCCCACAATGCACTAAAATAACTTAATTAACAAGAAACAGCTCAGGGAAGAGTTTTGCTGTGTGCATCAGAGAACATGTAGGATAAAATGGGATGAGAATAAAATGCTAGCTAAGCCTAGTACCTGTGCAGCTGTGTGGACTTGACCCTACTGCTTGCCACAGAAACACTGCTCATGTGAAGAAATGTTACTAGTCCTGGCATTCAAGGGGGACTGCTGATATCACACCTGCGATCTCCTCCGATTCCAGCAGTGCTGTCCTGCCTGCAGCTTGGCCAGCGTGCCATCCCACGGGCTGGCGTGGGAGGGGGCCTGGCAGAGCCCAGCCCTTTGGGGCAGAGAAAATCCCCAGGGTCAGGGGATCCCCCTGCGTCAGAGTACACTGGCACACTTATTCCTTTACTTTAGACTACCCAGCAGGGAAAGAGAAGGGAAACAATTTGTCTATAGGGAAGCTGGCTTCATTTGTATTAAATGGCCCTGTGGCCCACAGATGCCTGTGGCACTCACTCCCACAGCATGCTGCGCATTTTACAGGTGAAGCGAGGGGATTTTGACTTCTGAAGGCCCCATGCTCAGCTGCCCTCCTGCCGGCAGGCCTCAGCCATGCCCTGGGGTGCGGTGGGGCTGCAGAGGACTCAGTGCCTGCATCCTGCCACTGACCCCTCCACAGCACTCGAGGCACCCACCAACCCAGCCCTCTGGATGGCAGGGAGAGCTCTGGGGTGGCCTGGCACCTCCCCGGGTCAGTCAGCACTGGAAATCTGGGGCTACTCAGCCCTCAGGGCCCCTATTGCTCCATACTGTGAGCAGCTCACACGGCCATCCCTGAGGGCTGCCTCTGGGGAGCAAAGGCTTAACCATGTGCCTGCTTGCCCATAGGTGGCCATCTTGCCTGGCTGAGCCCCGGGACAGCACCCCCTGCCCGGGGGCACTGCAGGCCTCCCCCTGTCCCCAGCACCAAGCCCGAGGTTGCCTAGCAACCCAGGCCCACCTAGCAACCAGCTACCTCACAGCCCTGGCTGGTGGCAGCCAGTTGGAGCATCCTGATGACCCAACCCAGGCAGATGGTACTATTTTGTCTCTCAGTGCTTGGAGGTGTGATCGATCCCAGACTGCCTCTGGGCCCTGAGGCCAGTGGGCAGGGAGCGACCCATGTCCATGCTGCTGGGGTCCATGGCCCTCCAGAAGAGGCTGGCCACATGTGCACTGCTTGATGGGCAGAAGCTACAGCCATGAGGTGTTCCAGGCCAAAGCCAGGCGGCCATTTCAGGGCACGACCGATCAAGCCCTGAGCCTTCCTCATGCCCCGGGCACCAGCCAGTCTGCCAGCACATGTGGTGCCGTGGTGTCCTTCAGCTGCTGCTGCACATGCCATGGCTGCTGGCCCCTTCCCATTTCCTCCCCCACTGACTTGCAGGGGTGACTCCTCTGTTCCAAGGATGTTGTGAACAGGCCCCAGTGGTCTCCACAGTCTCAGCCCACACAGAGGGGTGGCAGCAGGGCCTGAGCAGCCCTCTGCAGTGTAAAACAAACACTGTGCGGTGCTCAGCTGGAAACTGGCTCCCGTGTGTGAAATGGCAGCTGGAGACAGCTGGAGCTGGAAACATGCCTCAAGTCGCACTGTTTGTTCAGGTTAGTGGTAGCTGCTCACTAATTCTCTCTCCTGATCGCCCTGTCTGCCTGGACAGGCAGAGGTCAGTCCGGGCTGGGAGGCCAAACTCATAATACTCACAGAAGAGCATGTATCTCTATCCAGGTGCTACTGGCATATGAGCACAGGTACTTTTTGGAGGACTGCAGCTGGAGAAAATTCTTGTGGTGTTGCCTGTATTTTGTGGACCCTTCCTCTCAGGGCCTTCAAGTCCAGACCTGGCTTTTCCATAGGCCATGACTTTCAGTGCAGTCTGGCCTGCCTGGAGCTGGCTGCCTCCTTGCCAGCTTTGGCAGGCTTCTCAGTGACCAGAAACCTCACAGCCATGACACGGCCAGGTGTGGCCCAACTACACATCTGCTCAGGGCCCATCAGAGCAGAGGGACAATGCCTTGGCCAGCAGCAGTGGGGCTTCTGGGTCATGTGGGGTTGTTTCTCCCTCAGGTGGGTGCTGACCCAGATACCAGGTTTCATGTTGATCCTGGGTTAGAAGTGCTGGAGGGGATGCAGGAAGCAGCTGGTAAGGCTCGGTTTTGGTTTGCGGGGACTCAGCATAGTCCCTGGTGGCATTCAGGCTTCAAAGGCCAAAGGGTTAAGCATTCATTTAGTCACTCTGCCCAGTTAGCTAAGACAACCCCTGAAGGAGCAGCATGGCTCCAACCAAAGGCCCATTCGTTATGAGATGATAGTTGGTAACGGTGCGAGTGAGGTAAATATCTAAGTCACACCAAGCCAAGGCAAATCTGTGTTGTATGGGGTGGTGGAAATACAGGACATGAGGCAAAACTGACTTGATGTCAGGACAAGATTTAAAAGGTTTTTCTAGAAGCACCTCAAATGCTGGTTGGCAAAGGGCCATGCCTGAGGGAGACCCGAAGGGTAGGACAGCGCAGGTGTGACCAGGCCAGCCACAGCCTGTCACATAGCTGTGCAAGGGAGGGGGCTGCTGCCAGTGGAGTAGTCCTCATTTGCAATCAGACCTCTACTATACACGCTGAAAAGTGTCACGGTGAAGATAATCAAGCCTAGATGTTGCTATCTCTGCTTGTCTACAGTCATATTGGCACATCAATGTTCAAGCATGGGCAATTTTTTTTTCCCCTAACACTGCCATAAATCAAGGGTATTATATCGAGGCTACATAAGCTAGGTTCCTCACTGTCATTTTTTGGTCTTTGATGGATTCACACCAGCTAGGGATCTGACCCTATTTCTATAATCTGCCCCAAATGCCAACAGTTAGAGTCTGTTTCAGTTTAAATCAATGAAGCATTAATATCTTTAAAACAATTTAGTTTCAAATGGTTGCAAATGCAATGAAGAGATGTGGCACCCTGTAGGCTGGAGGAAAACCACTGAAATCAATTGGGTGAATCTGGAACTTAATATTTACTGTTGGGATCTACACAAATTCAAGAGCCAAAGGCAAGATTAGTTGGATTAGTGCTTCAGTGGTCCTTCATTATCCATTTCTCCCTCAGTGACATGATTTGTGTCTTCAGTTAACTGTGCTTATTAAATGAAAATGATGAAGGATTGAGGCAAAAGTACATATGTAGAAAGAGGGTGTTGAATCTTGCTAATCTTGTTTAGAACGTTATTGCATTTCATTACAAATTTCCTTGAGGTTTCCTACATATTCTTCCAGTGTTAAGTCTCAGCACCTCACTCTGTCATAGGAAAATGGAGATGCAGAAATATATTACAGTTCAGTTACTTGCCAGTCAGAAGACAGGCAGAAAGCTGAATCAGGTCCACCTGAACATGGGGTTTCTGAGCACAGACCACTTTTTTCTTCCTCCAGTTTACATTGCTTTCTAGGCTGTGATAACGAGTGGAGAACTACCTGTGTGCAAGGGGATCCCAGTCTGCCTCCTACAGGGAGAGCAGAGGGGGAAGGAGCCCCATAACAGTGTGAGGTTCAGTCTTGGCCCTGCTGCAGACACTCAACACTATGCCGGAGGTGCTGATGCACTGGAGAATCAGGCTGCTGCTCTGGAGGGTGAAAGTCTATCGGTTCTGACTGTGTTGTGGAAAAGTCAAAGCCATGTAAATAACTTGAACTCAGCACATTTTGCTCTTGATATTGGAGCACTAGCTGATGTGAACTATGAGGTTGGATCCAGTCACAGGGTAAAAAGAGGGAAAGGGATTTGCACATGGCGCCGGCAATACAGGGGACATGAGCGTAACATCTACTCAAGTCTCCAGTTAAGTCTGCAGCTGAATCTGAAATCATCCCATCCATTTACTCATCGTGCAAGTAGAAAGTATGTCCCAGGGCACATTTCAAACAGCCTTTTAAATAGCCTGTTAAACCAAAATAAATATGACCACATTACTTTTTTAATTTCTCACTGTTTCAAACCAGGTTTAATTAAGCACACCGGAACCTTGCAAAAATCTAAGAAACAGGGAAGTGATATTGATTCTTTATTATCACTTTAATTGTCTATTCTGATGTGTTAAAACTGAAACAATCTTCCAGCTGCAATGTCTAATGAACTCCAAGATCAAACAAGATCTTGCTAATTATGGAGTTAATGAGGACAAGTTCACAGGCAGAGTTAAGTTAGTAATTACATGTTTCAAAGCATCTTGAAGCTCAATAAGATCTTCATTTGGTGCTGTAATGGTATACATTTTGCGTTTCTTCTTTCTGTAACATGTTACAGAAGGGCACCCTATGTATTGTATATGCTGCTAATCATGTGCAAACAGCACAAAGCAGACTTCCATAAATTAAGAGACTCGCTGTTTATAAATCAACTCAACATTGAAATCTCATTTACATTTTTGCTATCCCATGTAATGTGTTTACACACAAATAATGTCAACATTAGCATGGGAGGGGGATGAATTTAAATTCCACAGCATGTTTCCAAAGCCAAACCGTCAAGGAAAGGCAATCAACATTTTAAATGAGCATACAGGCAACTAGATAAGCACTACTAAATCAGGCCTTTGAACCCACAGTAGCAAAATGAACCTTACAGCTGTATCCATTTCAAGGGAATCCTTACACTGGACGCAAGTGGGACAGGGCAACCAAAGCAGTCCTGTGTTTAAAGCAAGTTAATCTTCTGGGTCCTGCCAGGAAAGCTTGTATCTAAAAATTATTTTTTCTAGGGCTTTTTGTAATCAGGGTTTATTCTCTGTTTATCTCCTGCTTTCCCAACTTTCTCTTTTAAAATTGATGGTAACCTTGGACTTGCAGCTGTACCTCCTGTCCTTGCACAATAGACATTCCTAAAGGGTCTGCAAGATTTGTAATTGCAAAAAAACCATGGACAACCAGATTGCTGCACCTGCATTGCTTAGTGCAAGCAGCAGCAGTTTGTTGCAGTGGCAAGAGTTTGACTGCATCCAGCAAATAACCATGCTGGTTTAAGTAATCCATTTGATCTGCCTTGCATTAAACAAGCCATGTCACATGGAAATAAAGATCATCTGACAACACGGTGTAGTTGCTTTAGATCTCACAGTCATGGACCAAGAACAGTAGAGTGGGAGATACCAGATACAGGCTCAGGGATACCAGCAATGCTCATGAATCCCCGCGAGGTCCAGGCAAGCAGTGAGGCCTGTGGTAGTGCTGAGTAACACGGCTACTTCTTGGTTTAGAACTGTAAATATATATATTTTTTAATATTTCTTTTACAAGTATGTGGGAGATACATCTCCATTCGAAGAAGTAGAGAAGGCCAGCTGCACATCACTGAGAGGCAATTTTATTTTTTCATCAAATCTGGTTTTATACAATGTAGTTCTTCAGGCTGTGGTTATGTGAGCCATTTTTTGGCACCAGTCCTGATTTATTTGATTCTTCCTCCTGCATCACCTCCTCCACTACACCACTACAGCTCTTCACATGACCCCTACGGCAAACCATATCAAGGAAGTGATCTGTGTGAGAGATAAAAGGTTGTTATATTTTTCTGGATTATTTTTCAACCAGATTAGTTAAAGTCCTCATTTACCACAGTGCTACAAAACCCATTGTGCTGACACAGAAGGGGACAGACTGGAGTAGAAGTAGAGGTGTAAAGTAAAATTTGGAGAGAGGACAATTAGAGGTGGTTTAAACAGCATTGCCACAGTATGTATTACAGTCTCAATTTGCTGATTCAAAACGTACTTCCGTACTCCAAACTGAAGACAAAATCCTGTTTCTTAGCAACTCTCAATACATGAATGAATTTTCCAACCTCTGCTTTTCTCCAAAGTGGCATCACCTAGGCCCCCAGCATGAGATTTGGGGAGCTTTCTGCTACTTTGTCTTCAAGCTAAGCTCAAATTAGAGCCATATTTAAACAGAGTATTTAGGAAATAATTTTTCAGAAACTCATAGGTGGGATGGCAATGTTAAGATGCTTTCATTTGTGGTCAACTGACATGGTGCAGCAGTTCCTACCCTTTGCCTACGTTTCATTTGGAGGTTGGTATTCCTGTCAATCAGGAGCTCAGAATAAAAATTTAAACGTACAATGTGTCACTGAAGTTTCCCTGACTGTACCCATAGCCCAGATAGGCTTAAATCAGTCCTCAGAGCAATTTCCTCTCTTACAGCTGGTTTATGGCCTCCTGTCTGACTGCACTGCATTGCATCCTTCCTCTGCCAGTACTGGCAAAGGGAGGCAGGACCGCTCTCACACTTCTCTCTCCCTTGCTGCTGTTCCTGTTTGCTGCCCAGTGCTCAGCTCCCTGCCATTTCCAATAGTGGGTCTGGTAGTGTTTCTCTTGGCCATCCTCGCTTCCTCAGGCAAATTGGTTTCTATTTAATGGCTCCATGTGGGAGACTTGGCATCTGAAATACGTATCCCTGCAGTCCCCTCTCACCATGGAGGAGGGTACAAGGTGCCTAGTTCAGCCTCTCTCAGCGTTGCCACAAGCTGCCTTAGGCACATTTTTATTCAGCATGCTGGCTGTTGTTCCTCTTGTTCCGTGGTGCAAAACTCTTCCCCAGGCCTGGTCTGAAGAATTTAGACCCCTCACTTGGGGCTATGAATATCATGGAGAGGAAAATCACTGAGCCTGTGGTGTAGCAGTGCCAAGGGTGAGCATCTAGTTTCTCATGTGGATGTAGCTTTCAAAAATGGCTCTTAGAGTTAGAAATACAAAAGGCTCCTGGAGAAGCTCCCGAGTCGGGAAAAAACCTTGAGATCATACTGGGCAGAGCAACTCTGATTTTGTGTTATGCTTGAATAGTCTGCATGAGCAAAAACTGGTGCAGCATGACACCAGTCCTTCCTAAACTGAGGGGAGAGCTGGCTGTCTAGTAGATGGGAATCTTTATCCTATTATTTCCTCATGGAACTGAAAAATCCTCTAACATAATTCTAACCAGAATTGTCTTTTTTCCTATAGCACAAATTCTAGCTCTTCGTTTTGTTAGCTTTGTACGCAGTTGTGCAACAAGTCCTTTTAAGCAGTCCCTCAATAGTACCAAAGATTTTCTTATACCATTTAAAATGGGGAATATTTTCCCATCCTACGTGGCCTTTGGTTTCCATTTCTTTCAATGTGATTTCTGCTTTGTTCCTTTTCTGTGCTAGGAGACGATAATGAGGTTCACACACCTTCTGCTCTGGTGCTTGGAAACCTACCCCGGGTTTAGCTCAGCTGCAGTGAGCTGAGAGGTTTCCCCTTGCATGCCGCCAATTTTCAGTGCGCTCATATGTGGCTGACGCGGTGGGGGGCTAATCCCAACAGCAAACATTATACTCTTTCCGTACTCACTTGCACTTTGGAATCAAGGCTAAAAAGTTCTCTTTGAAGCCCCTTTTCTCTGAATGGTCTGGCAAGCTAACGTGGACTTCCCAGTCTCTGGCCAGAATTCAAATATATCAAAGTTCAGCTCAGTGACTGTAGCAATTGTCCCAGGCCCTCCCAGCACACCAGTCTTCCTGTGGCATGGGATCAGAAGGACATGCTTTTTTTTCAAGAAGTAGGAAGCTGTTTATTTAAGCACAGCTGCAGCCAACATTCTTGAGCAAATTTTACCCACAGTGAATTTACCTATTTTTATCAGTTCGCTATCTCCACCGATGCCTTATGTTGCAACACGCACCATTGTGGAAATAGAAAATAAACGATTTAGTGATCACTGGACATAGGTTGAGCTGGCAAGTCTGACCAGTGGAATAATGTTCAAAAGCTCATGCCCTTTTCCATTTCAATAACAATAGAGACACATTCTGTGCTCAATCTGGAAACAAATGTTGCCCATATTTGGATCTCAGTGGGAGCTGTGCATGTGGAATTTGGCCCAAAAAGTAGTGTTGTAAGATGCTGTTTCCCCTTGCCCTGCTCCAAATCTTGATTCTTGCTATTTGTATACAAATAACAACTGACTGCAATGGAGGCTGTGTTGAAGTAAGTATCTGCCTGAAAATGGAGTTTTGCTGCAGATGTGCAGGTGGATGGAAATATGAATAATCCTACAAATCTCTTGGGGGTTACTCAGAACTGGACTGGCACAAGTGAGAACTGCATTGGGTCTGTTGTGCATCCTGCTGGGTGGGCATTTTTATACCAACTCCTTTTTACCAGTTCCTTGAATTTTCATAGGCAGATCTTCCTTCTAGCTGTGATTCCAAAGAAGAGAGACAATATTTGCATCATTATATATTTGCAACAGTTTCCTATATTAGTCTGATTTTATTGGAACATTAGTAATTTTTCAGATTAAGTGTACTGTAGGAAATGAGGTCATGCTTTATGCACTCAGTTTCAACTCTCTGAAACCACAAAAATAAAAAGGATCACATGCAGGCACCTGGGGAGGAATCTCCTTTCTTCCTCACATGCAGGAAGGGAGAAGCTTCCAATGGGACTAATTCAGAAGGGGGCCTAAACTTCTTAAGTGTGCACACTTTTTTAGCTGTGAATGTTACTCATTTAGGCTTCTTTGATACTCACAGACAAATGCATAGTGGAGACTAAATTTCCTACAGAGAGTAGAGTTGGATGACTAGCGCATAATCCTAGAAACTGAGAAGCAAAGGGACTATTCCTCTCAGTAGAAAGAACGACTTACACATGTGGCTTCCACCTCCTCTGGGTGGGCAGGATCCTTGGACAGGAGGCATTCTCCCTTTGCAGGAGGATGAAGGGCAGAGGGAGTGTTGTGATTTACCTCTGAACTTTTTCTTCCAGGCAAATCTACTTTCTGATTTTGACCTGAATTTTTAAGTAGATTGGGATGAACCAGACTTCATTCAGAGGCGAATTTCATAGCAGCAGATAATTTTCTTTGATATTTCTCCCTCCACACTATATCTGCAGCTGAACCTTTGGCTCAAAATTAAATAGTCCAGAGCAGAGCGTTCTCCCCTTCCTCTGTTAAAGCCACAAGAGACCACAGGACATCAAGTATAACAGCGCCACGGTTGGGCAAGCTTAAAAGTGATGGCTTCGCTTTCCCACATGGCTTACATCTCCTGGACTTCACAGAGATTCTACTTTACATTATTGCAGGGAGGAGGAGCATGGGCCCATGTATTTCTCTTTTTGATCTGTTACTTGTCTTTGTCTTGTCATATTTTTCCATACAGGAAGCTCTTTATGGCAACTCGCTCACAGTGCAATACTCTCTAGAGCTGCTGCATAAATGTGGCTCTGAAAACTTACCTGAGTGATGCTGGTGGATCGTGATACATCCGAGTCCACTTAGAGCCACTCCAGTGTTGATGTGCGCTGAGGGGTTATTAGACGTGAACAAATGCAGAAGTACATTTCTCCACTATTCTGCATAGTCACTCATGGTACACTTAGCAAAGCTTATGTAAATAAATATAATTGCAAAACATCCAGCAGTCACTGTGCAGTACGTAGCCTTAGCCTCGACGGTACTTGGGCGTTAATGTTAGAGCTCTCAAGCGTGCTCCTGGCCTCCCAAACTCTGCAAATGGAAGAACACATGAAGAAGCTAGTCCTGTGCAGGAGGATGTAGTACCTTTCTGACACGTTATGTGTTAGATTTCAGATGCATTGCACTAATGAGAGCAAGTGCTTCCCTGCTCTTGAAGGCCCTACCCTATAGGGCTTAGAAATCCTTCCTGTGTAACTGCCTTTTCAGCTTGCTTGACTACTTACCAAGGTCTTTATTTTTCCTTCCAGGGAAAGGAGGGAGGAGGGGACGTTTTCCCTAGACCCCTTGTTCCCTCTGTTTTGCTTTGAAAGTTGCGGTGTGTTTGGTTCCCCCTCCCAATGTGCTCAGATAACCCAAAAGAAAGAGAAGTCCTTTTTTTTTTTTCATCCCTTTTCCCTGAGGAGACAGAGAGAGCGAGAGGGGGGAAAAAAGAAAGATTAAGATGTAAGCTGGCTAGATAAGCCTGGAACTGGGTTTATTACTACTGCTGAATGAGAGTACAAGGATATAAAAGCAAACCTGCTTTACTGGAGCTGGAGCGAGGTTGGTGGGAGACCTACACTGATTGTGTGCCACTCCGAGAAGGGATGTTTCATTAATTACACATTAACTATGTGCACTGAGGAGGAGGCAGAGGATAAAAAATGCAGATGTTTCTGCTGCCCGACAGAATGAAACCCACTCCTGATCCTGTCAAAAGAACATTTTGAATCAAAGGGCTCCACAGAAGTGGAAGAATGAGTTTTGTGGCTGAGTGCAATGGTGCGGCCTTTTAATCATTAAACCCTTTTATAGCGGTAAAATGAACATCCATTGTCATGGCCACTCCAATGGGGCCATCGGAGCTGGTGAAAAGGGAATGCTTTACGAAGGGCACTAAAACAGGACACAACCAGCCCTGCTGCTGGATTTCTAAAGGTAACAACAGCAGTGCATGACAAAGAATGAAAAGACGGCCCAGGTTGGTTTGCTTAAATTACTTTCCTCCCCAAGCCCTCCTTACAAGCTAAACATGCACCAGATATAATGAGCATTAGGACTTCACAGGCTGGCAGTTCCCCTCCTTTGTTTCCTCAGAGTTTTACTGTCTTGGTTTAATTTTTTCTGTTCTTTAAGTGAAGGCTCCTTAGGAAAATGGATTGAAATGTTGTTTTATTCTTAATCACTCTTTACAGTTGTAGTAAAGCCATTAGCATTGTGCGAGGAATGATCCTCTCTTCTTGCGTCCACACCACCCCCGCCTCCCCAAGTATGCAGGGACAGCAACGCTTTAAGACTGTTTTTCAAATAAAACATCTCCAACCCGTTTTTAGAAAGCAGACTTAATTTTAATTTGTAAGGCCATGACCCTGGAGTTTTAGTTATATCCCTTCCTTGCTTCTTTCTTCTCCTTCCCTTTAATTTCTCAGTAGAAATGATTCAATAAACTATTTCTCACATCAGTCTAGGAAGAATTGAAAGATTTATTTCCCAAAGTTCATATAAGCCTTGGAAAACCATATTGTCACGTTTTTTGGAGCAGAACTTGTCAGAGAAAAGTAACCTCATTTCATGGGGAGTTTCATATCTAGGTTTTGTTCCAACAGGAAACAAAAGGGAATCAAATCCCGGCTCCTAGGTAATCCATCTGACGGACACCCTGGTACCATGAATCTTGACAGTCTGGACTGTGAAAGAAGCCAGAAGAAGATGAAAGCTAAAGATAGCAAGGCTTTCTGGCTCCCAGCCAGTCATCCAAATGAGCTGCTGAGGATCTGAGCACTTTGGGAGCTCTGGCTTTGGAGGAAGTGGGAGATCAACTAGTCAGAGAATTTCATACTACCAGCAATTATCTGAATTTGAATGCTGAGCTCTGAACAAACTCTGAAAAGTTATCAGTGCAGCTGAATCAGCAGAATGGGAAGAAAAATATTTTGATGGACTATTTTAGACCAATTCTTTACAAATAATTTCTAGGACAGAACTGATGTTGAGAGTTTTATAGTTTCTGTGGCATTTGGAATGCAAATGTATTTCAAACAGTGTATATATTAATCCTCATATCAAATATAAAAATAAGTGAATAACAAGATTTCTCAGGAGCCCTGGAGGCTATT
The DNA here is from genome assembly GCA_013401315.1 of Balaeniceps rex. Classification (NCBI taxonomy): domain Eukaryota; kingdom Metazoa; phylum Chordata; class Aves; order Pelecaniformes; family Balaenicipitidae; genus Balaeniceps; species Balaeniceps rex. The sequence continues at coordinate 21,391 of VYZW01019903.1, forward strand.
TGTGTACTAACTGCACTGTTTAGCTATGAATGCTGTTTTATTTTTCGTTAAGGAAGGAAGGAAAAAGCACTTACTCTTATGATGCTTGATTACTGTGGGTAACACAGTCTGAGCCATGTGCTTCTTATGTAAAGGGCAGAAGCCTGGAGAAAGTAATCAGGAAGGTCTGTATGAAGATATGAGCTTTATGGCTCATCATCTGTGAGAAGGTTTGATGGCATCGTTCCCTGGGAATATTGCTGCAGATACTGTCAGCACACTTCAGCTGGAGCCAGCTCTTCAAAACTCTGGAGGGGTCTAAAGTATACAGAAAAGTGCTTCTTTGCAGATTTGTTTCATTCTTTCTATCAACTAAAAAATTTCTCAAAGCCACATTTTCATTTTTGGAGTGACCCAAATGGTGGTCCTTAATGTTTAGTTAACTCTGGAAGAGGCTGTGCAACTGGCTCTGTGCTTTGCTAGAGAGAAAATGCAAACCCCTGCATAAGGAAGTAGCAGAGTAGTAAAGAAACCACTTAGTACCAAAGTAGGAAGAAAACAAGTGCTATAAAAATGTTTCTTCCCTGGCAGCAATCCAAAGGGATTGACAGACAGTTCTGGGTGCAGCTCTGAGCGGCAGTGAGAATCCAGTTGAAAATGGGCCATTACAGCAGGCTGGCCAGGATGGCAGGGTGATAACTGAACTGCTGGGAGCAGTGACCTGCGGGAAGCATTAAAAAGACCTGTTCAGAGACTTTCTTTAGAATTACAGGTAACTCAAATGTGCAGAAGGGTGCTCTCGGTGTTCCAGTATGTTTGGCTAATTGTACAGTTCAGGGAAGGGCTTGGACGGCTAAGGTCACAGATAAAAACTGATTCAGGATCGAACATGGCTGTGAGATGATAACGAGACACAAGAAGATGATGCCCAGCCCAGTTCCTATTCAAAATACTTAAGGCACATCCGGGCAACTTCCACTCCTGCATTACTTCCAAAGGTAAGGATGATATAGTGGACTGAGTGTAATAAACTCCGTCCTCTAAGATGGGGTTCGTAAGGACAGAGTGTTAAGCAGTGACGGCTCAGGCTCTGTACCCTGAAATTCTGCACTGTTGCTGACCTAGAATCATGCTTATAAAAGTTACATCAGTTTAAAGTATTTCTAGCTTTTCTTGGTTTCCCATGGTAAAATCAGTGTTGCAATTGTTAGCTTTTTGTTTTGCCTTCTCTGTGCTACCTGTAAGCTTTTAGCTGTGTGTTCAGAAAAATGTTTAAAATTAAAATGGCAGCTTCCTATTATTTTAGCATAAGTAGTTCCTTGCTTCAGAAATCTCTGGGGTGTATCAAGATGGAAATACAGCTAACACAAGCATGGTCCAAATTAAATGAATTCAGAGCCGTTAGTCTGTGACCTGCAAGGAGGAAGGATGCTTTCCCTATCCTGGCTGAGCTAATGTTCCTGCCTTTGCTGAATCACACCAAACTAGCCTCCTGCAGCTACTACCAAGCAGCAATGCACCAATTCTTTGTTTTGGCTGAGGTCCATCTACCAAGCAGACTAGTGCTTTCAGTCTCCTTCGTCCTGACAATCTCCTTGGTCAGATGGCAAAACATCCACTGCCAGTGCTTGGCTCAGACAGGTGGATTAACTTGGCTGGAGCTGAAAAGAAATAATGCGTCTCTGTAAAACTGCTACTGGCACCAAAATAAGAGGCTTCTTACAGCAAGTCATGTCAGTCCGTGATCCCCCCTCTCCTTTCTCCTACAACCAAAATTGGTAACAGTGTTGACTAGTAACAGTATTGACATGTCAGTCCTGGTCTGTAAGTATCTGAGTTGGGTGCAGCTGCTCAGACCTCCGTTCCCTGCTGCTCTGAATTCGACCTGAGATCATCTCCCGCAGAGCTGGGACGTCCCAGACAGTGAGCAGGAGCCCGAGGAGCTGGACCAGACTCTGCAGCGATGCTCTGCATCCTCATCCAGCCCAAGCTCTGCAGGGGAGCAAACACCATTTCTTTTAACTCAGAGGGGAGGAGATAAGAGTTCACTAAAAGAGTAAAACAGGTTACATGGAAATTACAACACAATACTTTTTTCATTTCTTCCCTAAATTTATATTCAGTTGTATTCTCAGTTCCCTGTTCAAGCTAGCCCTAAATTTAACTACTGAATATCCAGCAATGTTACTTATTTCTGACAAGGAATATGGCTAAATCTTTTCACACAGTTTGAGTAGGTTCCTGTTAAAATAACAAGCACATAAAGACCATCTATTTGTTAATTTTCTTTTTGAGTTTGCGACTGCTCTGTATTAAAATGCATTACCCTGAAAATGACTGAAGATGTGTGTGCTGCCCGAATTTGTGAGGAAGGAAGCATCTCAAATTCTGCTGGTCTGTACAAAAATGAACTGGATCCCCCTTGATTCTAGGCTGTACAGGATGAGACCACAGGCTCCAACATGCCCATAAAAGTGAAATTATTCTACAGATTTAAACTAAATAATTAGAAATAAATAAAACAGAACTGAGGAAAACAAGGAAAAGAACTACTTAACAAATGATTTCCATTCTGCATGAAGAATTCTAAAAGCATTTCCAACAAGACATTTTTGGTGCTTGGCATAGGTTGGGTTAGGACACCTTGATTTTCAGAAATGTTACGCTTTGAAATTCAAGTATCTCGGTTTGGTCACCTAACCAAGAGAAGGCACCCCCAGCTCCTGCTGGCTTTGAAAAATACCCTCCCAAGACTTTGTCAGTGATGCAACAAGTGAGGGTGTTGAGGGAGTCACTTGTTTGTAAACAAAGCATTTTACAATTCCTTGCGAGACATTTTAAGTGAGCCTATGTTGCATAAAGCTCCTCAGGGATCTGTCGCAGCAGCAGCAGCAGTGCACAAAACAAAGTCACTTCTTCTGCTGCACTTTATTCTGTTGTCATGTTAAAAGCAATGAATTTATTTCCCCCTCTCAGCCCTCCCTCAACTACTGCAGCCCTGCAGTAAATCAAAAAAGTAAACTCTCATTCTCATTGTGCAGGGCTTACTTCCAGGCCTCTACAGTTTCCACAGTAACTAATTAGAAATTTGCATCTCTAAGAGAGAATTATTTAATACTGATGTAAGCCCTTTTATTCTTTGGAGCTTGGCCTTTTGCTACTCAACTTCTGGTAGATGTTGGGCCTTAAGGTCATACTGTACAAACTCTGAATGTAGGTGGCCCTAGTCTTGCTTTTTTTATTTTGGATGATTCATATCCTGTGAAGAAAATGTCTTGCCAGGTTTTTGTTGAATGGCATAGATTTGAAAGGCAGCACCCAATTCATTTAGTAGCCATTTGTTTTAAACTGTAACATCTTCCCCATTCCTCATTAGCTAACTCTTGTGTAATTGAGTCATGCATTTTTAGCCTTGTTAAACCAGTGGAGTTAGGTCACACTGATGTACCTTTCCCATTAGTTCCATTTGCTGCCCCTGGCTTTCCGCGTTTAAACAGGCCTTTTATTTTGCATGGCAGGAAAGAAAGCCTCCAAATGCACAGACGTGTTTTATAGCCCAGCCTTAGGTACTGTAAATCCAAGCTACTGTCCCACAGTCTCAGAGAAGATATAAATACTGAGAGAAGAGGAGGTGGAGGATGCAAACTGAACAAAAGCCTTCCTTCATGTTCATGTTAGAAAATGGCTTGGAACAGTTTTTGTCCCAAACCAGCAAGTGCCCCTCACACAGCTGTACTACCTCAAGCTTCAGCTGACTCCAACAGGCTTTGCATCAGGCTTGCAGTCAGTTTTCCAGCCCAGGCTCAGAAATATTTCAGCTATTGCACTTTTCTACAAATGATCTGTCAAGAAAGAAGCACAGCCATCACCACCCCTTTCTACAATCACACAGATCTTGCCCATCTCCTTCTGTCCAAGCTTTCTACTGCTGTACCTAAAAGGACTTCAGAAGGGCTCATTTTATAACCTTGTAATCTCATAATTTTATAATCTTATGATATAATATTCTATATAGTATGTTTAAAACATTACATATATAACCTAGTTGTATGGGTATATACACATATATACACACATATACATATACATACATATATACATACATACATATATTAAAAAGATCATATAAGCTTATAATGGAAGAAGAACAGGAATTCTGGTTTCTTCCCCCTTGCAATTATTTCCGAAGAAGACATCATAATTGAAGAGGAATGACTGCATCAACCAATAACATTCTGATTCTGCAGTTGCAAGTAATCCATTATTGTAACTTAATGTAACTTAAATTAATTGAGATTGAAATAAATGGAACTTCAAGAGCACCTCCATTCATAATGCTGTCTGTAACGGAGGCGGTGTTCGAGAGACTTAAAGGTTCTGCACTTGTGTAAATGAATCACAGATGCCATTTTTTTCTTCTTTCTTCAAAGGAATCCTGAATTTAGAAACAAACGTCAAACATTGCACTCACATTATGATCGAAGCATTGTGAAAGGCAGCCCAAAACCATAATTATGTTATAATCCTGTGTGAGACCCCAAATCCATCTAGGTCAGTATACAGCTCCAAGAGTCACCAAGAGCTGATGCATAAGGAAGGGTCAAAGAGCAGAAATGCAATACTCTTTCAGTGCACAGTTCTATGCTGCTGTAGGAGATTGTTAACAAAAGTGTCTTTCTTGTGTTTCCTGGTATAATAGTATAATAACCTTCGATGGTTTCTTCTGCCATGAGTTTGCCCAGCTGCTTTCTGAACTTGAGTAAAATCCTGGCACCCTACACCGTCCTGTAGCAAGGAGTTCCACAGCCTAAATACATATTGAAGAAGTCTCCTTTGAAGATGTTTTCCTATGACAAGTATTAGGAGATGATATTTACCTGGTATTTATTCCAATCCATTTCTCCTTACACTGGAAGAAATGCCTAGAGCTTTTATCTTAAAGATATTCTTCATTATGACTGTGATTCAGCCCCATTGTTTTACTGTCTTTTGTCAAAGACTGGGTTGGTATTTGATGTTGATAGCTTCAGATCAGGATTTGTAGCCCTAGTTCTCACAATCTCATGACTCTTGCTGTGACTAAAGGATGCAATGCAGTTGCACAAGCATCTAACCCATTTAAGAGGCTTTAGGGCATCCTGTCTGGTTGCTAACTGCTTCTCCAGAAGGGCCAATATCTCTTTTAGGCCTGTGTCAATCTGCCTCCCCCTTGTCAGTCCACTGAAGTGCACCTTCAGGGCAGCACCTGTCTAATGATATTTTTAAGAGATTACCAAGATATGATATTTCTCAGTGGCATCTGAAAAGCCTTCGCCTGTTGCAGTCTAGGATTCTGCTCCCTCTTCTACCTCTTACTATTGAAGGGGAAAAACCACACACACACAACACTAAGCAAACGTCAAAGGAGGAGGAGGAGGATGGGACTGGCAGAAATCTGCCAGCCACCTCCTAATAACTCTCTCCTCAGAGTCAATTTGTAACAAAAGCAAACAAAACAAGATGCAGAGAGTTTATCAAGGTTCCTGTGCTTCATCCCATCAGGCTAGCAAGCGACATCTGAAAAGATGTCCTGAAAAAGTGTTTTTATTGCAGTCTATATGCTAACTCAGTAAAAAACTCAGCACTATCCAGGTAGGCAGTTCAACAGGTTAAATAAGAACTACAAGAAATGGAGAAGCTTTTACTAAAATTTGTGACATTTTAAACTACCTGCGGGGAAAATACTCTTCTTTTGGATAACCAGCTGATTTCCTATTGAAAAACAAGTTTAATAACAGTGCTTAAGTTCATCCTAAGAACTAAGAACTCCTGTCATGTATTATACAATTGTGTAAGCAGCCAGAACACATCGCTGCTTTCTAGTTTTGATGCCCCAAAAATCTGACTTTGCATTTTTAAATGGGAAAATAACAGTTATAGATTTATAAATATGTACAGAAGAAGACAGGTACATGCACATACAAACCCATCCATGTCCACAGATTTCCTACTGACTTGGCTTGATAACTGTTCAGTAAATTTTTCTGACTTTTTCAAAATCAAACAAAAGGGCACCTTAGGATTTAGCAAGCAAATGGAAAGAGCTTTTCAGGAAAAGTTATGATTCCAGCTGGACAAACATGGGAACAATTATTTCTATCTGAGTGGATGCTGAGGAGCTCTTTGATTCTGCCCTGGTCACTTCTCTTCTTTCCTTTCCTAAGAACGTTTACCGAAATGGATGTTTCCACATGTGTGTGAGCAAGTGGCTATTTGCTTGCATGGGCAAATGATCACAGTTAAGGCCAAAACTCCCCTTTCTTTATTTTGGGGTACTTTCTGAAAATCCTCCTTTCCTTCTAAAAAGGCTTGTTCATAGCCTGGGCACAGGTAAATCATACCTATAAAACTGGCAAAACCCATCAGATGAAACTATTCCCCATGAGCCTTTCATACAGTGCTCACCAGCAAGGGAGGACAGGAAGAACCAGGGAATTTCAGTTGTGACTGCATCCAAATCTCAGCCACTCACTCATGGCACAACCAAAGTGGAAGAGGTCCCCTGACCTGAGCCAACAGGCTGGCTGGCTGTCAACCACCCAGCTGCAACTCCTTAGTCACAGAGAGGCAGTGAAATGGGTATTTCCCATTAAGAACAACCCACCTTCACACCATTCCACATCCCTCTCCCTGGAGACACCTCCATTCAAGCCACCTCATTAACACCTACTTATTGAGAGCAATTAGGCGGTCAGGTAGATGAGTGCGTGTGGGACAGGAAAGACCAGCCATCTTTACGTGGCCGGGATTACTGAGCAAAGGTCCTTAGAGAGAAGCTGGACAGTGCAGGCGCCTGCATGCCAGAGCTGGAAACAGGCTTTACAGCAAAGGAAGAAGGAAACGCATAATTAGATTAGTAGGTTTTTGTGCTTTGGATGTCCCATAATTCAGTCAATTAAACTATGCTTTAATAGCAGGGTCTTTCATGGCATGTATCCCAAGGCGCCACACAAAATAATAAAATTAACAGCTCATGTAATTATTATGGAGAGAGTGTTACTACTTTCTAGGTAAGATTTCATGCTTTCCACCATGAGCCTGGTGCTGGCCTTGCTGTCACCAGTCCTGTCACAAGAAATTCTCCTGTCTCCAGATCTGCATCTGTAAAATGTAGCCAGAAAACAGCTTTATAACCCAGATTTCAGATGTCTCCAAATGACCTCCCTGAAAATTCCAGTTGTTTTCATTGAAAACCTCTGGCTCATGACCAGGCAAGCTACCACTGATCACACCACCAGCAAGATTTTTTTAAAAAATAATAAACTCTGTCCATAATGGTGAATACACACTCCCACTTGCTTTAACATTGCCTGAAATACAGCATTTTTTAATTGCAGAATTCAGAAACTGTAAAAACGTTGTGCAGATGCTTGGGGAAGAATTCTCTATGCACTTGAAACTACTGCGAGGCACCCAGACAGTCAGAAAGCAGTTTATCACTGCAGAAGTTGGCCAGCGTGATGCAGCTCATCCCAGCACTTGCAAGACAGTACAGCATCGATCTCCACCATCAGGACGGCTGTTTCTTGTCTCATCCTAAAAGCGGCACATCCAACACAGAGCCTTCAAGGAAATTGTACTGGACTTGCATCCCATGTGATATTATTAATATTACATTGATACATTGATCAATATGACATTCTTTTAATAAAATGAGGCACTTGACAATTATTCTTCCATTTTTGTTTGCATTTGAGCATAAAAGGTCCTGAAATTCATATCTGCTATATATGTATGCCAGGGGTTCTAGGGAACCTAATCTCAGTATAAAAATGTCTCTGCACACAGGTGTGGTATAGAAAACCAGAGAGAGGAAACAATGTTAAATTTCTGTTAAGTTAAAGAAGACAGCGGTGAATACCATGGCAAATACGGATGTTATGCTGCTTTTTTTTTTTTTTTTTTTTTTTTTTTCTCCCAGAACTGAGTTTAGCTTTAAATTAATTCATGACTGTGCTGACACCTGGAAACTCACATTTGAAACACAAAGCAGACATGCTGGCCATGAAGGTTCCAGCGCGTTGTTCACCAATTCATGACCTGCAGGGACTGCTAAAAAAAACGTGCAGAACATGCCCCGTTCCTGTGCCTGTACCACCACCACCACGTCTGCCACAGCAGCCCGCAGGGCTGCGCTGCTGACTGCTACCCATCACTTCACAGGTCAGTGAAAGACGGCCAGCTGGTTTTAATCATGGCCGTACCGGGCTGGTTTACAGACTGGGTGCTTTATCTCCTCAAACATCCTCCTACTTGGAGCTATATGCTATGAATTAGCAGGCTGCCAGGTCTCATGGCAGTTGATGCTCTGTTCCAGGACATTTTTATACTGGGATAGTATGCGATGGCATCTTTAGTGGCTTTAACCTGGGAAAACTCTGGTGCAGACCAACGGAGCCAAAGGCCGATGAGAGTTCAGATGTGCCAAGGCTGCTACTCAGCGCATCTCTAAATATTTCACGAGGTACCAGCTGACATAAGGAGGCTGTTATGTAAATTTCCATTACTACATTACAGTTCTGCATTTCAGACAGTTCAAAGTTGTTGCTCTTATTTAAATCCCCAGGATGGTTTGCACGCATTGTCAGGAGAAACTGCCTGACTGAAAAAAACCACCAGGAAATTTTAAACCAAAACCATCTAACCCCCCCTTTCCATTTACTTATGAACAATCAATATTTCAACTCATTTTCTTTGAAGCCAACACGACGTGCTCCTCTGCTGCAATCTAATATGCCAAGTGTTTCTCCCCAACCCCGTGTTTTCAGCTGAGTCACAAGCCCTTTAACTCACTTTAGGGATATGAACAGCTGCTCCACCTTAACTGTCCTTACCAGTGTTGTCAGAGGCAACTAAAATGTGCTGTACTGGAGGGCTGGGAAGCAATTCTCTCTAATTCAGAGCCTGGCGTTCCTGCATCTGGTCAGATGACTTCTGCAACTTGAATTATTTCCGATCAAAAGGATCTGTGTTCTTCCTATGCCACAGCTGTGACAAACCTTCCCGAGTCTGCTGTGCATCACCCAGAGCTCTTTAAGGTCTGCAGCAATACCTCTATAAAGTTCAAGATTAAAATTAAAAGAAAGCAAACAAGCATCACAGTCAGGGGAGAAAAAACCCCAACTGCCTCCTACTTGCCGCTACGTCCCAAAGAAATTATGCTGTTCCTCCTTATAAATAATAGGGGTGTGCAACGTGTCATTCCTATTCAGTGTTTGTGGGTTTTTTGGTGCTTATTGATGCTGCATCTGTTTTGTCAGTGCGTCAGCTAATGGAGAAAGTTAATTGTGTTGGTTGTAAGGCCACCTGTCACACACATGCCTCATTTCCATACTAATAGCCCAACAGTGGCAGGCAGTGTACTCCTCTGCAGTAACACACACAGCCTCTTTGGCAACCTGGGCCAAATGTGCCTATGCAGCAACTGCAGCCCTCTTCTCTGAATGCCTCCAGTGTTGTGGCAACCCAGCCCTGCATTAACCCCCCGTGGACCTCCTCAGCCCGCAGGGGTTTTTTAAACACTCGCAGACACGCTGGGTGTCACGCTTTAGCATGGGAGGGCAGCGGGCGCAGGTCTGCTTCCCCGGCACGCTGGGTGCCTCGCACCTCCCCGACCAGACGAGTATTTTACTCCCTTTGCGTTATGGGATTGGGTGCCCATCGCCAGCAAAACCTGGCGAGTGCTGTCAGTAGCGATGTTCACATCAGTGGCAAGGGCCGGTTGAAAGTCCATCTCTTTTGTCCCTTCTGTTTGCATTTTGAACGAGGGAGGTGATGCGGATCAGAGCTGGGGAGAGGAAACATGCCCGCAGCTGAGGCAGACACAATGGTGCTGGGCTGCAGCGGGTCTCAGAGAGACTTAAAAAAAAAAATCCACTTTGGTGATAGAGCCAATGCCAGAAAAGCTATAATTAATGAATATTTTATTTTAACATATGGGAAACTACTCTGCTTGGCCAAAACGGTCAGAGGTTTTCCTTCCTTCTTGTTTTCCCCCCCTTTTCATATATAAGATTATGTGAGTAAAGGGATTTATTTTGAACTACCAAGCCTGTTCTTTGTCAGAGTCCATGACTCTTGTTCATGTTTTCCCCCAGTCTGCAAAAATCCCTCATAAACCTCTGATGGAGTTCACACTGAAGGCATGCCTCATGAAGTAATACCTGGCATCTTGATGGCTTAAGGGGAAACTGGTCTTCATGGTTTTTAAATCACTGTAGCTGAAATTAGAAATGCCATATGCAACTCTTGGGCTTGCAAAGGAATGTCCCATAGGCTAAAAGATGAGCAATGAGTGAGCTGCTACTCCTTTGCACCCTCTATCTGCAAGCACGTTAGGTAAAGAAAATACTCCAGATATAAAGTATCGCCTAATAGTATAAGCCAGTGATGCTGTGCATGCATCATGGTCAGGAAAGGAAACGTCTATATCTATCATGCATGAAGGAACTAGCCAGAATATCTGTTGCTTACTTCATCCTAGCAAAGATGAATAACAGCCCAGGGAAGGGGAAGAGGTGCAACAGCACCAGCCATCAGGGTCTCACCAGGCTGAAAGCAACTGGGTTTCATCTGCAAAGCTACGTGGTTGCAGGGATTTCCCATTTCTGCATTGAGCCTCTCCAGAGGTGCCTGCAAGCATTCACAAAAAAAAGAACTCTTCTATGAAATAAAAAATGTGACTACTTTTAGAAATTCCATAGAAGAACCAAACTGTTGTACAAAAAAAGAAATTATACAAACCCCATGTATATATTTGTTCTCACATTTTTCTTGCTGGCTTCTCTTACATACTGCCATCAGATCACCCTGCTTGCTAAGCAATCCTGCAACCCTTGAAAGAAGATGTGCTGGTTAGGTTGAGAGGGGATGCATTGGGCCATAAAATGGGCAGTCTTTCAGGCTGATGTGTCCCATTCTCACTATGGCTGGTTTTGTGGAGAACAGTACTTCAAAGTATTTTGGTGTTTATTTGTTTTATGTGGATTGGCTGAGTTAAAACATCAACCAAACATTTACAAATACTAGAGCTTTATAACCTGTTTGTCTATGGGACAAAGGCCGCCTCTTCAGACTGTGTACAAACTACTAGTTTGCATTTGGCTGAAGCAAGCGGTTTATTCTATAATAAAGATACTGCCAGTGTCACGCAGACTGCTCTTGTGAGAAATGTGTGTCTGCCCAGCTTGTTTTGGTGTGTACATGGACACTTGGAGTCATGCCACCGAGGAGATAAGCTTCCCATTCCCCCTGCTCCAGCAGAGCAGAGCTACTCTACCTCCTGAGTAGGTCTGAGGAATTTATCTTCTGTTTTCTAACTTCTCCCTATGTGGCTGTTATTCTCTTCCTCATGGAAAGGACGTATAATTAGCTGCAAAAAGGCAGCACAGGCTATTTGGGACAAAAGAGTGTTTCTCAAGTCCTGTATCTGGGCACACGCATCTACCACCTTCCAGCTACCCATGAAGATGAAGAATTGATGCACATTATAATGCCTCCTTCCGTGCTCCAGTTTCCAAGGGAAGAAAGCTGGGTTGCACAAGGCAAGAGACGCACAGTCATTTCCAACAGGCCCCCAGCATCAGACCCCATCTGCTCTACAACCTGGACATAGCCTCGAAGGTTATCAGAGCTTCAAAGCTGGAGACACAAGAATCCTTTAACATGAATACAACTTCAGTTTTCCTCTATGTCTAGCAGGCTGAAATTTTCTGAGAAATTTTTTCCAGCATAGTACAATCTTAGACATGGACATCCTCAGTTTCTGACATGAAATTATAGGTTAAAAACTAGGCTGGCAGCACTGCCAGCCTTTCTGTGAGACTGCTACTTTGATTCCTCACTTTAAACCTTGTGGCTGTTGATATCACAGTGATAGCACTTTGAACAAATTATGGGATACAGTTTCCCACTCATGCTCTTCTGCCTTTTGCATCAAAAGCTTTGCAGGGTGAAGTCTGGCTCTTTCTAAACGTGTGCATAGACCTGAGAAATAGCTTTATTTTAGACACATGTGTTTATATAAGTGTGTATATACATACACATATCTATATAGAAGTAATTTATACATGTCTTTATAAACAGTTAATAAATATACAGTATATTTATAAATACTGAAAACAAATATGATTTCTAGAAATGGTAAAAGAGTTATTTTTACAAAAACTAGTGGTCCAAACAAAACCAACACACATTTTGCTCTCTCTTTCAACTCTTCTCTTTTCACGCTCTTCTGTTTTCTTTAGAGTAAAGCCTAAGTTGAAAACTTGAGTTTGGGCTTAGTAAAAGTTCTCCCTAAATGCATGACACCCCCCCCCACCCCGTAATAACATTTTACTTCTGGTGTTATTTTTTCCACATAAATATTTACATGTTTCTGAGCCAACACGATAGGTGATACTGTGCTTACATACCCTTCCACCATACTGCACGCTGTGTTTTCTTCACAGACCTCCTGAGGTTGCGTGATTGCATACATAACCTGGCTCCACACAGTGTCAGTATTGTTCTGGCCCTTTTTTTTTCCCCACATGAGTTTTTACACTCAGCATATCTTGGCATTGTGAACTCAAGGCTTTCTAAAGAAGGGTTCAATTTACCCCTGATTTACCCCTATAAATCAGCTAATAAATCATTGTCGGCACCGGTGTTGTTACACTTCATGGTGACAATGGGGACAGAATATGCTGGTACAGACAGGCATTCCAGCATTGAGTACTAAAATGAGCAGGACCCTCCATATTTTGAGGATACATGGGGATAGCCTAAAGGCGAAGAAAAAAACCCCTGCACGATAATTTCTATGTGCATGATTTCCACTGCTGCTTCATTTTAATGCCTGCTTGCCTAGTGACCAGCAAGACAAGCTAAAGGAAGCAACTTGCTTGTAATATGGGCACTCTACCTCCACTTACTATCTTTCTTTAAACTATCTTCCTTTCTCTGCGTGTTCACTCCTCTACAGTGCTATTTCCACAAGTCAGTGTACTCAGTCAGAAGTCACTTGAAGGCACCATTTTGGCTTGGGTAAAAAAAAACCTCTTTGTTTTCTTGCATGAAATATCTGCAACAGAGATTAGATCAAAGGTGGTCTAATGATATTGCGATTTTCCCTCTGTACCACAGCAGCAAGTGGAGCCTCAAACCTGCCCCCTGCCACCAAACCACCTCTCTCCCATCCACCCTCACCTGGGTGACATTTGCATAGAAAGAGAAGCCATCTCTGCCAGGAGAAGAGTGAGGAGGAGCCCAGGCCTTCAGGAGGATCAGGGATGCAATTAGGATTTTCTCCTTCTCTTGACACTGTTATGCTCGTGGGGTGTCCCAGTCAGGCGCGATCCCTCAACTAGGGCTCATAGTCATGATACCATGGGGTCCTTAATGATGATGAAGGGCTCCTTTCAGCTGCTTTTAATGATGAAAGCAAGTCCAAACTATTCAGCCAATGTCTGAGACCTTAGTTATGTCCTTTCTCTCTTCACTTTTTCCCAAAGAAAAATTTCCTAGTGGCACAGAAATCAAGTGAAACCAAAGAAAAGTCTGTGTTTAACACTTGAAGTCGTTCATTTTTCTCCTGGGGAATCCCTACCTACCAATGTTATAGTTCCTTTAGATAAACCTAGTAATAAAGCAATCATCTAATTGCCCGGCCAGCCATACCAGGAAAGACCTGCTAGGTGGTCTGTGGAGCTGTGTCATTAGCAATCAAACAAGAGGAACCAGCCTGGTGCTTCCTCTTCTTTAAGCGGAGTGGGGAAGGCTCAGTTGGGAAAGATGTCTCAGCTAAAGGAAGTGTCAGCCTCTTTTAACACTACATAATGCAGCTCGGGTGCCTGCCAAATTGTAATATGCTGGAACAGACGGAGACGGAGTACTGCGGGAAGTGCTGTGCTGCCTAAGGGTGCAGCACCTAGATGAGAAAATTTCCCTCACTGCCAGGAAATCCTTCCTTTTACATGGCTGGAAGAATGTTTTGCTCCTCTTTTCTGTTTTATTTTGTTTTTTTTTTCCCCACACTTTTCAAGTCCTTGGCTCTTGGCAGTCAGCCTAGCCCGACGAAGCATCACGGGGTCCTCGTGTTACAATACTGTGTTTGTTCAGTGAGTAGCAGAAGGAAGATAAGTGTGTTCCTGTTTGCGTAAGTGTAATATTGATTGTGTTAAAATAAAAAAAGGGTTGTTGATAATAATACTCTAAAGAATTTCTGGAGTTATTAATAATCCATGCCAACAGCAGCATGGTTGGGATATTCAACCTCATACTTTAGACCTTAAGGCAACCCCTGAATTCTCAGTGTCAGGGTGAGCCCTACTCTGAAGGCAGCACATCCTCTGCCACTTACCCTTGCTTACCACAGGGATTCTCTCCTGAAGCAGCCAGGACCAGTCACTGCCACAGAAAGGAGAGGAGAAGAGACGAACCTTGGGTCTGCTTGAGTAGGTAATTGCTGTGTCATGATACAAGTGCCTACAGTACTGTTGTTGTTTGGTGTTCACATGCACTTTTCAGGTATTCATATAGTCTAAGACAATATCCTATAAAAATATTATCTTACACCTTACTAAAGCATAAGTACCAAAATCAGCCTTTGGACTTCATTGCTGGAGATGTTTATAGATTTCCACGTTACAGCCTAGTGCCCAATCCAGGTACCACGCTTTGGAGCAGTTGGCATAATACTTTGCACCATGCCCAGACACTTTAATTCCTAAGAAGAGTTGGGATTTCATAATAAATAACATTTGTCACAAGGCTGTAATTTTATCCCTGTTACACTTGTGTCATAATAGTAGAACACCTCACACAGATAAGCAAACAGGGTTCATTGCATTTTTTTGGCACAGAATACATATCGATTGTGTCCCGTTTCAAAGTGGTAATTTCTTCCTGATGGATATACAGCCAATGCTGCAGCCTTAATGATATTATGCAATGCTATCTTTACATGACTGACTGAGAAAGAGACCTCTGTGAGACAAAGCTTTTCTGACAGTCATAGCAACCAGTTAGGAATAAGAGCCTGATTCCTAGCAAACACTACAACGTTATGGTGGGTAAAACAAGAGGCAAAGCAACTTTTCTTTCTTATATAGCATAATGGTTAGATAGCCCCTTATGTAAGACGAGACAGCATTGCACTGGTGATGGACAACGGTTGCAAGAAATGTCCTCCTTTCCTTGAAAACATCAGCCTTTACTAAAAGTGGATTTGGGCTCATAAAGTGAATTAAAAGGTCTGACATAATATGGGAGCAATCTGTATGCATGCAGCCTTCCTCTCAAAACAGATAGAAGTTTTAAAAAGTGTATTTTAAAGTGTGTTCAAGCCCTAACCCTAATGAGTGCAGGAACACCCAGTGCTGGGCAGAGCCAGGCTCAACATGCTGCTCATCCCTGCACGCTGCTGGGACTAGGGCTTCCCTCCGACCGCAGACAGGCCATCGTGCTTCAGCTTTGTCCATCTTCTTCTCCAGCAATTTGTCCTCTGAAGGGACTGTGGTTCAGATTTATCTGTCCACAGTGGAGATCCATCTGTCTTTCAAATACCTTCTGCTCACTCAAAACACCAGGAGTCAAATTCTGGTCTCCTCCATGACCACACAGCTGAAACAGCATTGCTTTGAACCAATAGAACTGCCTTGCCAGCAGGCACGACCCCAGCACACAAACCTTTCCCTCAATGCGTGGTCACCGCTGATCAGACCAGCAAGGTCAGATGTGCTGGGGCTGAACCCGCTGCTTTGTCTCGCCTGAGCCCAGGGGCAACACCTTAACAACACTACCTCCTCCCCTTTTCCTTTCCCCCTTCCCACAGCAGTTTTCCCAGCCCTGGAAGTGCATCCAGTTCCCAAGCATGAAAGAAGAAGGGGTTGATCTGCTGTTCATCCTGCAGGCTCCAATACATGCGTATTTTGGGGCACCCCTGAAGGCAAAATGACATCTGCATGCTCAACGCTATAGAACGAGAGCACAATGCTTTAAAGCCTCTCAGAAAATCTACAGGACAGTTAATATGATTTAAGCCTATATTTAAATTTTATGAGACTCATTTTCAAGGCTAATAACCCAGTTTACTGTGCACAATATCAAATGCAAATTTTATTACTGACTTGGTAAAAACCAAGACGATATTCATTAGCATATCTCAGCGCATCACCCTTTTTAGCCAAAAGGTGCACCAGGAGTAACAGTGGGAGTTTTTATATGTGCTGTAAATTACAGTTACTATCTCATTAGATAAACACATTTAAAATCAGGTTATCATTCACTTATATATCAGAAAGTTGTTTGTTCAATTGCAGCTAGTCTCGTATTACAACATATGGTGCATGAAATTCTTAGACTAATAAAATTTCAAGGTACAGGGAGCTGGTGTCTTGGAAAAAACTGTTTCTTCTCAACGAATGGCTCGATATAATCTGTAATTGCTTTGATACAATTATGCAGCAGGCTGTTTTGTACTTAATAGTATTTACATCCTTGGGTTTATTAGCAACAAAATCTAAGTGGAACTTGTGGAAGAGAAATTAATTTTTCTGCTAAAAGATGTAAACTTTTAAGTTAAAGATCCAGCAGATTGTGGAAATCTAAAATACATGCAATAGTCTCTAATTTAACTTATTTCTTGCTGAAATGTTTCATTATTCTTTTGGATACCCGTGGTAGATTATCTCATCTGCACCCAAGTAATTCCCCAGCTGAGCTCCTCTGGACTTTCACCACTCTGGGCAAGTTTAGTTTTTTGCGCAATGCATGTACTCTGGCTTTGCTGTCTCCTGGAAATACCACACAGCTAATGTCCACATATGTTATTTGAAGTCAAACTGAAAATTCCTGCACTCGTGAAGTTTTGCCTACTAAGTTTAAGTGTGGTGACTGGAACGTGTGAGCAAGTTCAGTCAGCATTTTGTACTACTTTATATGCTGGCAATTAAATAAGCAGCTCGGTACAGAGTGACATGAAGGCTGTATGCAGAGTGACTGTTACGCAGGTAGGTAACAGCTTTGGATCAGACATTCCTGTGGTATGAACTGCCGGAGCTCCAGCAGCTTCAGGAAAACTCAGCCAGTTTGCACCAGCATTGGGTTATACCTGATGAAAGTGCTTCATTCCACCTGCCATACCGAGCATATCCACATACGGTCCTTCTGGTTTCATGCTACACGCTGATAATATACAAATCACGATAGACGAAACTAACGTCAAATGTGTTATGCCAGCATTCGGCTAGGAGCAAGGAACTGCATACTACTGCTTCGGTGCACAGCTCCTACTGGGCTCAAATATGTGAGACAGCTTGAGGACAGTCACATGTTTGGGGGTTAAGGTGGTTTTCTCGCCTTCTGTTTTTAACTATAAAGAAGATAAAATGCTGTTTTTCCTTGTGATGTCCCGGGTTTGCCTACATTGCGAGCTGCCTCCAACTTTAAAGGAAGGGGAAGAGTTGAGTATTTTATACGACATCCTTTCTCCTGCCAGCTAACTCTGCACACCAGCAGCAGCAACATGGGAGCCCGAGTTGTAAGGCAGGCCCTTGTATAACTGTTGTTCTCATCCTGCTCAGTACTGCTAACTTCAGGAGGACTCCAACCACGCAGCGTTACCACCTTTCAGTTTTCCTTGTACTAACATATGCTTAAATATTGTAACTAAAATCCCTGCCTTTGAGTTCAGCTTTACTTACCTGTCTCTTGTGCTATAACTTCACTAATTTTCCCATTGCTCTAATCCACAATGAACTCCAGTGAATTCATTGCCAAAGCCCTTACCACACTCGTGGCGTTAGCTGTACCCTGGGAGGATTACTGTATGCAAAATGCTTGTTATTACCATCACCTAGCAGGGTTTGTCAGAGTAACAGCATGATAAAACTGTAAGAAAAATCCTCACCCTCTCTGCAAGGGAGCATCTCTCATAGCTTCTTTCAAAGGATCTGCAACAAGGGGCTACTATAAGAAAAAGCTGAGGCAAAGCCTCACAGCCTTCCTGGCTAGTCCTGGTAAGAACGGTATAAGTTGTTAATAAGTACACCCTTCTGACTGCAAAAACCACCTTTAAATTTTGCAACAAGAACCAGGCATAACCTGATTCCATCCCTGCCACTTGGAGGCACACAGAATAAAACCACAAATGACCCTGCGGAGCACCAGTAAAAACACTCGCCAGACTGTGTGTGGAAACTAAATTCCAAAACATGACAAATGCAATCTATTCCCACTCAACTCACTAGCAGTTCTCCTGCAAAGGTGGCTTTCCCCAGCCAGGACTGGGACCCCCTCCCAGCTCCCCCCTGCCTACCACTGTGATTTGGAGTGGGGTCAGGGGCTGCTACAGCATTTTGTAATGAAGGAAAGGCCAAACCTAGCTGCTAGCTGTGCCTTTGGGATTTCAAGCACATTTGGGTTTCTCTGAGGCTGCCTTCAAGCTACTTCCAACCTGCCAGTTTTCTTACATTCCTGTAGAGCAGCGACGCCTTTTTTTCTTTCTATTCATACAGCACCTAGCAAAATGAGTGCCATCTCTGACAAGGTCTCCTAGGTCCTGCTGCAAAGTAAATAATGTCAATAGTATTGGATGTATTTAGTCCCTGGCACAAGTGACTTGTTGAATGGGATTGGTATATTTGCCATTTAATAGCATCTACAAATACATATAAATGTATTTGTATATTTATATATACAGTATAAATAGACTGGAAGCAGGTCCCTGCCATACAGGGTATATGAATACGGTTTTATCAATCAGTCATCATCTAAACAGGCTACTTTTTCCAAATTAATTTTGCCTAAATTTTGTTCAGTAAATATTACCTCATCAACCCCTGTAGTAATGATGGGAGAAGTGAGGTTTAGGGATTGCATCCATTAAAAAACCATACCTTTGGCCATCGGCAATATGGTCAAGCAAACATTAGCAAGGGTGGATGCAGCCATAGTGAGGTGTGGAAAAGGTTCACAGCCATGTGAACTGGCTGTAGCACACTGGGCTGTGTTAATGGAGGCTAAAAATCCTGGATTATTTGTGCTAATAATGGAAGTAGCCTGATATTTCAAGACCCTTCATAAACAGCTTCTCTGGCAATCTCAAATATCTGTTCCACTCTTCCAGCCTTTTTGACTTGGTATTTTGCAAAGTTCTTGCAAAATAAAAAAAAAAAATGCAGACGCTTTCCAGATGCTGTACCCATTTTTGGTATCCTTGGTCAACTCAGGCCAGGAGCAAGCCTTCTCAGATGGACCGAGGATGGCACATTGACTGGGGTGAGCTGTTACCAGCTCACAAGTCCACGCGCCCCCCAGCTGTCTGCAGGTCGCCCCACCAGTTCAGCAGACATCTTGCCCTGCTCCTGCGCACAGCAGCCCAACAGCGGTCACAAATCTTGGACCAGCCCTCGGTACCTGGCGGGTACTCCACGCTTCCCAGCAGACCAGCTCGCAAGAGGAAAGGAGCTGTTTTCAAATCAGGAGCTGTGGTTTTACCTACGCAGGGAGGAGGAGGAGGTCGTCAGCCACTGCGCTTCGATGCTGCTGTGCTCCCCGCAGGCTGGCCCACTCCCACTACTGTGGGGAGGAAACAAGCCCCTTTTTGGGGGGCTTTTGTTTGTTTGTTTTCATAACAGCTACTTAAATAAAGTCATAACAGGTAGAGCTGAGCCTGGCTAAGCTGCTAACTCCAGCAAATTCCCGCCTTTCTTCCCAAACCAGCAAAAATGTAACACTAAACCAAGCAGTGCCATCTATTGACTACACGGGCTTATGGCCTCGCTGACAGATAGAGCACATCCATGTGCCATCTCCGCTCGCACGGTGCCCTTGCCCCTGTGGCAGGCCAGAGCCCTGGTCCCCCCAGGTGGGAGCAGGGAGCGGCATGCAGGAGCAGCAACTCCTCCGCCTTCCCATCCGGCCCTCCCCAGTCCTTTTCCCCTCACATTTCTTCCCTGCCATCCATCACCGCCCTGCCTCTCTGTCGCTCTGCCACCACGGCTGTCACCCGGTTGTGACTAAGGAAGAGAAAAATGAGCCTTTTAAGCACGGCGGACCCTGGACGTTCAGGAACATGAGACAAATTAACGAAGTGCGAGAAATTAGAGTGCATAAATCTAAGAGCATTAAATCATCGTGTGGCCGCTCTTATTCAGAAGTAAAGCAGAGTGCTGCAGTTTAGCCTTTCTCAGCTGGCCCCACTTTCCTGCAGGATGTTGGCATCCACTTCAGCTTCCACGTCTTCATCCCACCTTGTGGTTAACTCAATTCACTGTGACTTAGTGTCTTCTTTCAGAAAAATCCTACCTTACCCTTTTCCTCTTCGTCCCAGCTTTACACATGATGTTAGTGGGAACTGTGGGAATTTACCTGAGCTAAAACTCTGTCTTCACATGATTTTGTCACTTTTTCCCAGCTAGTTGTCTCATCCATAATCCTAACGATAAATTGTTTTTCTCCAGTGTGGAGGAGGGAAGACAACAATACCAACTCCAGACACATGAAGTAATACAGAGACAGCAAAAGAGGGATTAAAAATATAATGAAGTTTGTTGGCTTGCAGTAAAGTTATCCTTCTTGTCTGTAATTAAAATCCTACAGTAACTTTGTGAACATAATTTTATTATACCCCAAACATAACGCCAAAGAAAGCCTGATGCAGGTAAAAGGAAACAGGAAGACGTTCCTGATGCAATGTCATAGCTAAAAGCTCCATTTTTGCACTGCTAAAAATGACCACCAATCTGTTTCCTTTTTCCCTAACACACACAGATTGGGTAGTATTTGTGCCTTTGAATGATACCACCAGAATCAGATACTTGTAATAATTTGCCCCAAATCACCAGGATATTGAAGTTGTTATGTTTTTCAGAACAACTTACAGATATGGAAGATGAACAAGTCCAGATTTGCACAAAAGGTGCACATAAATTACCAAACTGGGTAAGATTACTGGATACTATGACCCACTATCCCCTCTTACACAACAACTGCAAAAAAAAAAAAAAAGCCTGGAGAAACATTTAGAGGAATAACCTACTCACTATTTTGCAGCTGCAGCCATTTAGAGGTTAGTTTATGTTTTGAATTAGAAACTCATGGTTATTTCAATATTTGTCATTGTAACCCGAGATATTGTTCTTATTTGTATCATTATTCTGGTAGGCTCCTAGGCAGGGTTCCAAGATAATGAAATCCACGTGAAGTCATGCGTCTCCCACAACATTCTGGAAGAACTTAACTGTTTGGTTAGTGCTAAATTTGCCATCTTTCTTTCTATTACAGAAAAAGGTGTTACCAACTTAGCCTCGTCACAGCTTTCTTCATATTTGCTATTTGCTTATTCTTAAACCAAAACACATTATTTATAATCTCTGGGATCTGGAAAGCCCCAGACTTTTTGATCTTCCTTCCTAGGTTTTTTTTGAGACCTTTGTTATGCTCAGGGTGGCAGCATAGGTAATGGTGTAACACTCTAGTAACCCTTAATAAAAATTAAATGACCTGAGAAAACACACTGATTTATGTTCAACCTCTTTTAAATAGCCACCCTCCTTGCTGTCTTAGAAATAGAAGGAGCTGGTGGTCACAGTCTATTCCACATCTGTGGTCCTCAAAAAAGCAAAACACGCTTTTGGTATGACCATGTGCCAGCATAGTAGTTTAGGCACTGGAATGACAGATGGTGGTTTTAGTCAGCACTGACATTGTTTTGTGATAATGCCTAAAATTATATTGCTCATAATTCAAATAGGAAATACTTCATTTGGCTTGAGGCACTGAAATTGTCTCAGGTCTGACCTGTCTAACCCATTTCACCTATATACATTGCTGTTATTCAAGACCATGGAAAGAATAATTTCTCTGCAACCACCATCATGGAAGTTAACTCTCCCAACGTCCCAAGCAAGGGACGTTTTCCTGAGCAAGGAAAAAAGAGTGGCTTCATGCACACTTGAGAAAAGCAAGCGAAACTGTGATGTTATGACGTCTACCAGTTGCTCAAAATGCAAGAATGAAAAATACAAAGCAATGCCAACTGAAGATGCAGGTTACCATACCTTGGTAGAAATGGGATTTGTATGTATATTAAGGTTTATGACATGAAGATTACCAAAAATGAGCGATCTCCCCTTTTTCTATTGGTGCACATCATCTTGTGACTTGTCATTTGTGATTGTGGTTGCTGTGACAGTGATTTCCAAAGTACTGTTTGGAAATTATTTAATTTAAAATTTCTAGTTGTCTTTCAAGGTAATTTAAAGCAAAGAAAAGAGGCAATCTCATGTGGCGACTTCAGATAATTCCCATGACTGAATCACTGCAACTTTGAAAACAAAAACCACTTTGAGAGCTTTTAACTTTAGCAAAGTCTTCAGGAAACCTGATTCTTTGTGGTCTTGGTTTTGGGGTCTGGGTGATTTTTTTAAAACCGAGGATACCTGTTGCACATTGTAGGTAACATTTTTTCAATACACAGTCTTGACACTTTCTGAAAAACCTTCAATTAAATTCGTGAAGACACCTGTCTGTCTCCCAATGACCCGTAAGTTTAATCACTCTGCAGTCCACGTCTGTTTAGACTCAGGTAAAAGACAATTTTTCCTTGAAGATTCAGGCACGGTGGCTCACCTTTTCTCTGCTCTAGGTATTCAAGTCCTAATGCAAAAATTTCACGGAAGTTACCAAGCAGCTGAGGGAGCCCAGGAGCTGGACAGCATTCTTATCTTTATATTGCCATTTTGCAACACAAGATATTAATGTCACAGCTTCATTTTTGTTGCCATCCTCAAAGACATCCCTAAGGTAGTGGTGTCTGGGATTCCCTGGTTAGTACTGTTAGCTACTTCCATTACTGTAAGCAAGTACCAACCGTCCTCTTGGATCCCTTATTTCTATAATCAATGAAGCTGTACCACATTGCCAACACAAGCATTTGCTTGCACCAACGCATGGGTGGCCATGAGGGGAAGGCTTCCCATCAGTGCCATGACCTGGGTGCCACTAAGTATTTGTACTGAATGCCAAGTATCACCAAGTTTTGCCATCTCCATTCAGGATCAGAAATCAGATATGTGTAATTGCTCCCAGGATTCCATACTTCACACTTGACCATTGTGGGAATGCTGGGTTGCTAACTAGTAGTGAGTGGTGCCCCATGCCGGATGGTCTGTAATCCCTCCTGTGAAATGCTGGACACGGGGTTGTAGCAACCGAGAAAGATGCAGGGGCATAATCTTGACTCAGATGAAGACTAAGTTAGGCATTTGCCAAGGGCCAAGTTGCCCAGGCGAGTGGCTGGAAGGAGGCAGTGTGGTCAAGATCTCCCAAAGGCAAAGTGACTGACCTGCCTGGAGCCCTTTTCCCCATTGGCAGGAACTGCAGTGCCTCGTGAGGGGGCTCTTCCTCACAGGAACGAAGGGGACCATGTAGAAGTTAATACTCAGATGGCTTACTCATCCTTCTCCTACCACAGCCTCTCACCTGTCCTATGCAGGGCTGCATTTCTGTATGTCCTGCCATATTTTAAATCATGAAGATTACAAGGGGTCTCTCACTTCTTTTGTGTCACTCCTTCAAAGCCAGACAGGCTCACTGCTAGGAAGCCCTTCTTTTCCTTTGATCAGCTCCATCGTGCTGTAGAGAGAAATGGACGCTTGCAGGAAATATATTTGTCACCTTGTGGAAAAAGACAATTTTAAGAAGTCAAAAAAAGCCCAAAGTTTCAAGGACTTCCCATTTATACCTGCCAAGTTGTTATTGTCAAACTACCAGCTATGCAGGATTTTTATTCTGGCACGTCCTGTAATAAATTCACTGCATGACACAACATTTTGTTTCTCAAGACTGGAATTAGCCTCCCGTGCTGGGTTCAGAAGAAGTGTTTCAGCTTTATTTGGGGCGGGAGGTTTGAAGCAGGATGGCACCTGTTGGCTGTCACCAGCTTAGCAAAGGACTTGTCTGATGTTTGTCCATGTCCATACACAGTTACCAACAATATCTGTCTGTCTGTCTGTCTGTCTGTCCCTCTCTCTCTCTCCCTCCATCCAGCTGTCTACCCATCCATCCAGATGTCTATCCAGCTGTTTATTTCAGCTGTTGTCCTCAATATTTTTTTTCACTTTTCAGTCAGGGAGAGGGCAGGGAAAATTTAGTGATTAAGGAACGAGACAGACCTCTGAGAGCCTAAAGAAGGGGGGCACACCACAATGCCTCCTCAGGGCCCCTCTTAGCCTAATGGCAGGGATGAGGGGAGTCTTTCTTTTGCATGAGAGCTGGATGCTGTTAGGGAAAGGGCCTTACGGGAGGTTATGGGAAATCAGAGTTAGTGCTGAAACAATTTCTTCCACACAAATTGTTCTGCTTTCTGTAGTCCCTAGGGGTCGATCACACTTGGTGGAAGACCCCTGTGTGGTTGGAGGGTTTGTATTTGCCCCAGCCAACCTACTTCCCTTCCCCTTCCGCCCGCCCCATGGGCTTGCCAGTTTAAGGAGCCCTGCCAGGGAATCCCCATACTGGTTTTGCTTCCCAGAACCCCCCTGCCAAGGGTTTTTCCACAGGAAGGGCAATCAGGTCACAATTTTTTTTGGTAGAATTGATCTTTATTTTTGGCCACAACATATAGTAATGGAATAACCAAATACCGAAAAAACCCTTTAAATAAACAACAGAATCCATTTTCCCCAGTCCCCTATTCTCTTCTCCAAAAAAAGTACTGCAGTAGTAACTCTAACCAAGGGTATAAAAGATCAAGAAAAAAAAAAAAGGTAAAAACCAAGCTTTATTTGACTCTCTAAGACAGCGAACAAACAGCAAGAGAATGACTTCAAGCTTTAAATTACTTTCCTTTGGCACTCCAAACAGCAGAGATGTTTTTTCCTTTTAATTTTACAAGCTGCCTTTAAAAACAGAGCTAAAATTCCCAGTGCTTATCTTGCTATCACGTTTCCGAGGCAGGCGTCCTCCCACTTTGGGATCAGCCCCTCTCATGGCTCTCTCACCACGCTTGAAACCGTGCAAATTCTGCGCCTGAAGTGCACGCTCAGCTCCGGACGCCTCCGCCAGCTCCGCAGCAGACTTCAGATGATAATTGCAAGCAGCGAGGAGAGCGATGGCCAGCCAGGGGCACGCAGAGTAAAAGCGATGTGCCCTTTGTGGTGAGTGGAGGACAGCGAGAAGCAGGGACCACAGCGGGGAGGGCAGCGGGCGGACCCAGGGACGGACGGACGCCTGCAGAAAAATACAACCCGCCAAAACTGTGGAAGGTGTCTAATTAAGGCCCCCCCCTCCATGAAAAGCTGTCTCTAGGTAAGGAAAACTGTTTAAAACATGTTCATCATTAAAGTGTCCCCCAACAGCAGGATGCGGCAGCAGACTCGGTGACAGAAGGGAGAAGAAGAGAGGCATATGGCCCCCAGCCCCGTCCCCTGCTGACAAGCTGCCTCACCGCAAGCCCCCTTTTCACTGTCGTCCGTGCGCGCAGCAGATTGCAATGGCCCAACTTTCCCATCTGTATCCCAGGCCTGTGCCCCCGACAATGTGGCAGCCATGCAGTTTTCATCGGGGCTGGGAGCAGGAGAGGGGGGGCTGCGGGGAGGGGAGGGATGGGAGGAGGAGGAGGGGGAGATATTAACAACCAATAATCACAATGCTATCCATAATGCATTGTCTCCACGAGATTACATGGTATATTTCCAGTGGGGATTAGCCCATCCATCACGGCCCTTTATTGGCCCTTTTTTTGTTGTATAAAGCCCAAACACTGTCGTAAAATTCTAAACCGCTTAATTGCTGCGCTGTAAAAATTTGCATATCAGAGATATGTCATTCCTTCGTTAAATGGTGCTAGGCATTTGTTACAAGGTCCTAACAATCGCGCGAGAGCACCTCAGAAAAAAGGTCACCTCTTGGCATTATGCAAAGTTCTCCGCTGAATTCTCATCTGCAGCAATTACAGGTTTGAATGTATCACAACTTAATGGATTTTGATTTTGTGAGATTCAAACTCCCCAGGCACACAGACCCCTTCTCCTGTCTGATCAGGCAAGGTAAGCGGTGTGATGGTGGTGGCGCAGCCTCTGTTTCTGTAAGGCCTGCAAGCTTGGCTCGCAGAAGATTTCTTCATAAGCCAAACTGTGAACCTTGGTGCAAATTTTCCATGATGGGCATACATTTAAGGTGATGTCTTAATTTCTTAGGTTAATGGCAAGTTCTGTAGAGACTACAACAGCCATTGCATTGCCACTTCAAGTATTCATCATTAAAAGCAACCTGAAGTTAGATGTTTATGCATGTATACTAACACAAAGGATCATTATAATAATGAGCAGCTTTTATATTGTACTTTTAACCCATGGATCTGAAAGATGTGCTTTACAAAAGCAAGAAAATATAATTGTCCTGATTTTACACATTCAGCAACTGGCTCTGGAGAGCTGGTTTGAAGCCGGAGGCACCCTGGAGACCCTGAAGGCAAGCACTGCAGTCCTAGCAGTACCCCTCTGCTTCCTCCCACCTGCTTGCCAAGGACTGAAAGTACCAACAGGTCTTTAACGTGTGGTCATGTCCTCGCTCCATACCTTATATCCATTAACTGCAGCAGACGTTCCCTAGACATGGTTTCAATCCACATGGTAATTTTTCAGTTTTGTCCATATTTTAAGAGTTTAATCCAGCCCATTTCACTGCCATGTAGCATAATATCACAAAAAGTTGCACAACAGAAAAGGCTCGGGTCAGATATTTTTCTCGCAAAAGAGACCCTAGAAGCTGGATCTTCTTCCTGTGCAATAACAGGGAACATGGTTTCTCATCTTGTCAGTAGCCTATAAACCAAGGACGTGACTGGAGCAGCCTAACGGGATTTTAAAAGTCCCATACAGATTTGGGAGTCAAAGCCTCTGTTGCAGGACCTGGGGAGAGTCTTGGTATAACAGGATGTCCCTTTGCAAGCCCTAGTGTAAAAAATGGGAGAGAACAAGGCGAAAATCTGGGCTGTGTGTACATGGCACCTTGGCTTGAGCTGGCATGTGCTGAGGCAACCTAAGTTATCTTGAAGACCATTTGAGTCACAGGAGGTTCCCATCATAGTGAGGATCCAAAGCAATCTAAGTCTCATTTAATTATCCAGTCTGTTCCTCCTTCCCCCAACTTTCTCCCCACCCACAACCACCCATGCCTCTACATGGGACACAAACTTACCTGCCTCGACATCTGAGGCATCATCATTGCCCATCTTACAAATGTGGTTAGATTCAGCCCATGCATATGCTTTTGGACGTGGGTAAGTGAGATACATCTTCTTCCAAGGTACTGCCACACTTGCTTTCTGTAGTGCCTGAAAATTTCCTCCAAGAAGGAAAGAAGCACCTCCAAGAAGCACCACGGTGATGTTAGCATTGATGTGTCTAACACCTGAGAGGGACAACGGCAAGCGGGCTCCTGCAGGTGTGCTCCAAAGGCACTGGTAAGGTAAAATGTACTTTTAAGCTTTTGAAGGCTTAACAGTCCCTTCTAAGAGTTCAAACCTATTTTTTCCAAGTGAGACAGAGGTAGGTGGGAGGGGACGAGGTGCCTAACAAGGACTTCCAGCTCCTGCCCGTGTGCAGGAGGTCAGGGTAAGAACCCGCTTAAGCCACGTCAGCCTTTTGAGCCTTCGTTAGCGCATGCAGCTGGCCCTGTCCTCTGAGCGAAATAAACGTCCTATGAATATTATTCCCCCAGGAGCAAGTGGATGAGCAAGGGTGTGTCACATAATCTGAACCCACTGCAGAAACTCCCATGCTTTCCTCAGCAGAAAGCAAGAGGCAGAGCTAAAGTACTGCTGTTACTGGGATCAAAGTGATTGCTTTCCTTCAAGGCACCTTGCTCATATTTTTAACCCAGCCCGGTGGCTCCAGGAACCTGGTAACATACTGCATCAGCTCAGGAAAATGTCTTTTCATGCTCCTATTTCAGCAAGCTGTTTATGTTTTACAGTATCTATTTTAACATCTTTGTTTCCCAGACATTTTTCTTCCTACTGATAAGTACATTTTTCAGATGTGTACCTCTTACCGGTGGTGTAAGCACTCCTATTTAAAATCAACCTTACACTGTATTTAATCATCACGTTATGGTGGTTTTATTATTATTACATTTTAATCTGGCAGATGGTTTATTAACCAGAAAGAATTCTAACAAGCAACCCAAACGTTCTAACATAATAAAAACATCGTATCTTTGTTTTGCTTTTTAATTAACAACTAACATCAATGCAAACTTCTTGTCTTACATGTGAACTCAGCACCAGTTGATTCACTTTTATCTGAGCTCTTGATTAAGTAGGCCTCCTACAAAGTAGCCCCACATACCTCTCCTGAAAGAGATTTCAGCCCCTACCTCATGCTGATGAAGCCCTCTCCCTCTGCGGCACCGATGCAACTGCTGGTATGGCTGCAGGTCTACAAAATGACCCTCACAGGAAGAAAACCCTCCAAAAAAAGTTAACCTAGATTATTTCAGATGTACATTTCACAGCGGTTGCCTGGAATCTCTCAAGCCAGCTTATTTTGCATCCACAAGCCTGTGACTCTTTCCCACCGCTATCTCTGCTTTTACAGGAGGAGAAGCAAAGTCTGATCCATCCAAGGTTTTCCAGCACTGCAGTGACAGAGCTGGATACGGGTCTAGGGTCCCGCACAGCAGCACCATGCATGACCCCAAGGGCCGTTTCCTTTCTTCCTTCTCCATCCTCCAAAATCTTCCAGCCCTCAGGAGCAGGCTCCCAAAATCCTAGGGACAGTCTGCAGAGCTCAGCAGATCCTGGAATGGCATCATCAAAGGACAGAACTGGAGGTCAGTTTGCCAGCTACCCTCCCTAAAGAGCTCATCACCCACTGACATTTTTATCTGCCTTGGAAACACATTTGTTACCACAGCCCATCTCCCAGTCCGTCTTCTGCTTCTCTCTCTTTTGTATTCTGCCCATACCAGACACGGAGAAGCGTTCCCCCTGCCTTCAGTGAGGTTTGAGATAGGGCTAAGTAATCCCTAAGTGCAATTTATTTTACCCTCATTGAGCATTATTAATGTTTCTATTAGGACTGAACAAATTATGTAATAATGTGTCCTTTTCTCCTGCTTGATTCATTATTCAAAATTACCCAGACAATAATTTATGTGAATTATTCTGCAATTAATTTGCCATGAGTTTCTTGCAAATACCCACTGAAGAGTATCTGAACTCTCTTGATTGGTTCCAAAGGTCTGCTGGACACCTGGGAGTGGGGTCAGACCTGATACCGGTAAATTTTAGGGAATGTCTGCACAAGAATATGGGCTATTTCCATTAAATTAGTACACGATCCCACGTGAGATTTTTTTACTTTGTTTTCCAAATTTTTTTTTTTTCTGTAGTTTAGCATAAATCTGTTTATAACTGAATTAAGTTAAATCAATACAATCTGGGTCACATAAAAATAATTTCCATGTGCTTTTTGCACTCTTTTAACCAAATCAATGGAAAGCCACAGCTTTAGTTAAGTTTAGTCAACACTGCAAGTAAATAAAGCCCTCTGAACCAGGTTTCCGATGTGATAGTTCCTTTTGCATCATCAGCACCTGTTTCCCATGCCTTTTGTCCATTTTTTTAACATGTGATTTTTTGCACCTGTCCTGAAGTCTTTTGAACCCAGTGAAAAATTTCCCTCAACATTCATGACATCTGCAACTATTCAGCTTACAGTTGAGTGTCTTATTTGATTTGGAAGGCCAGAAGCATAGCTGATAGAAATTGCCGCCACGCTACTGACTACAGGTGCAGTCCGACTTGCAGCGCCTGAGGTGCGAGGTCACAGGTGGAGCAGCACGGCTGATGGGAAAGGCTGGAGAACCACTTAGTGATGCAGGCTGTTCCTTCAGAGGCCTCGTATAAATTTGTGACCAGATCCATATTCATTACATTTTTCATTAGTTCCTAGTAGATGTGCCCTAATAAGCTCTTTTTAAAGAAATAAAGTAACTGTCTTACTAAATGCATCTTGAATAAATATGTGGCAACGGGAGCTGGCCCTTTCTTAACTTCCTGGGACTACCAATGTTAACACGCTCATAAATACATTGGCATTTAGACACAAGATGCACTAAAAGCCTTTGAGGATACCGTTCATCCCTTTTGCACAAACATATTCCTGTTATTATTAGCCTTGTAATTAAAAACCTTTTAACAACGCTAATTGTAGAATACGCTGTTGTAACTTTGGCTTCTTCAAAGCTGCTTGCTCGAGGTGTAACGAGTGGAAGTGCTGGAGAGTGGGTGGGTCAAGCAACTCTGGCAAGGCTTCTTATTGCATGTATGAGTAAGAGTCAGTGAGTTGAGAGGCAGGGAAAATACAAAACCCCGATACATGAATAGACCACAGAAAATTAAGCAGGTTACAGGCCTGTCCCATGCTGCTACCTCAACACCAGCACTCCCCAGCAAAGCCCATTAACACTTCACGCTGCAAAGCCCACCTCTGCTCCCTCCCCTTGGCCATTCAGTGAAAAGGTCTTACCGCAGCAACCTAGGGCACTTTCACCAATAATTAACTGGAACTGAGTTCATTAGGTAAAACGAGGGGTAGGCAGACATGGGAATGTCACGCCAGCCTCTGATATGGAAAGGAAACCAAAGCCGATCCCTAATCCATCGAAGAACAGGGTGGGGTAAAGACTCACGTATTACAGCAGTCACCAAGGTGTAGAAATATAATAATAAAGTTCCGCAACTGTCCTATTAACATACCAGATTTGATTTGGCTCCATTATATTTCATCAAATAGTTTACAAAGCACCCAGCATAAAACATCATCATAATTGTAATCATATATTTGGCGATTTAACGTGTACACCATAATGTACCATTAGTTACACAAATAACTAATAATTTGCTAATGACAATATTATGTTAAGTCAGTTTAGGGGCAATTAAAGTGAGTGATATTTACATATGCCTAATGAATCACAGTCGATGGCAGATTAAGAGATTCTAATGAATATTCATCCAGACATTCGCAACCAGCTTCACAGTTTATAAACTGAATTATGGTTGATTTGCCCTTTTAAAAATGAATATGTGAGTATCTTCTGCATGGGAAGAATGAACAATTGGGGCTGATTGTAAAATTTTTTTTAAGCAATGTACTGGTCAGGACACAAAACATTTTTATGCACTCTCATACCCTTGGCTTCTCAGCTCTTTTTATATCACATATCAGCATTGATGAACTATCTCCATTTTCATTCCTACCTACGACATGAAATATAGAAATTGTTTTGTGTTGAATTAAATGCAATAGAAGTTTTATGCAGCCTCACTAACGAAATAATTACATAGGTAGCCTGCTTGCCCTAAGCAGAGCGGACAAACTCTCTCCACTATATGCTAACAACGTTCTGCTTTTAAAGGTAGCCTTTATGCACGCTCACTTGAGTGACTGACCAAAATACCATTCATTTAAAAGGAAGCTGTATAAGGTTCTCATAGCATGAAATTAGAGTTATTTTGCCACATCCTATGCCAGAAGTTTCTGCTACTATTAATATCAATAATATTGGTAGCAGTAATAATAACAGCTAAAAGCAGGAGATACAGCTTTATGGTTTGGCTATCAGGTTTCAAAGTGAGCTCAGAGAAATGTGAAGCATTTAAAGTGCATACACAGACTTTTCCTTGGAAATCCCTGTGAAGTGTTGGTGTGATTCTGAAGTAGTCCTTCATGAGGCTGGTCCCTGTGTCCTTGCTTCAGCACCATTGCCAAGCAGCATTGCCCCTAAATTCTGGGACAGTTTTGCATAATTTAAAATGTGGAAAGTTAAAAAATTATCTTCATTGCTCTCTTCCAGAAGTTTGGAAGTGAAAACACTAAGAAACAGTCCTGGCTAAGGGGAGCTTGTTTGGTTTCATTGAGATCAAACACAGGAACTCCGCGAGCCTCCTCTAGCAAGAGACAATCTCCAGTAGGCAAAGAAACATCATTAAAGGTACTTAGTTTTACTTTGCTCAGTTTGGGGATTTTAGATGTATCAGTCCCAGCCTCCAAAGTGGTTGGGGAGTTCAGACAGTAAAGACATTTCTATCGATGCCTTATGGAGACACCATGGGAGCTGGAACTCAACGTACTGGTAGATCTACACAGTGTGGTGCAACATTTCACAGAGATCTAGCTTGAATCCTGAAAGCAGGAGAGACATATTTCGTTTTATCCAAGTTGTCCTATGTCCAGGAAAAGTCCAGCTACAGCTGGGAAAACTCTGCTGGGATTCGGTCACAGGACACCGTAATTGCAACACAGAGTTAAAGAACATGCGGCTGTAACAAATGACTTCACCTTTTTGTTTGCTCTGACCTAATCAGGTTAATAGACTGGCCAGAAGTTGTGTTTTGCATAACATTACAAAAAGTTTGTAGCTATTTTGCTTATTTTCAGCCACATTTCTTATTGATTGATTCTGAAAAAATGGCTTTCATTTTTCAAGGAAAACTGAAAATGGAGCAACAAATACAACATGAAGTTTTTAAAAACTTTTAAAAATTTATTAAAAATTATTTTTAAAATCTATAATTATTTTTAAAACATCATTCATCTTTTCATTTCATTTTTAATGACAATTACTTTTCAATAACAGGAACAAAATTCATTTCAGTTCTTCAGCGCTTTTAAATAACAGAGATTCCACAGTTTCCTCAGTTGCCTGTTTCCTTCTCATTTGCATTTCCTTAATGGAATGTTTTATAAGAGGATGACCAGCTAATACAGCATGAGAAGAATACTGTAAGGCCTGTACTGACTTTCAGGAGTACTTGAATTGATTACCATTATGTGCCTTTGGCTTTTTCCAAGTCTTTTCTTCCTCCCTAAAACAGGTCTGTTTCTGAGATGCTAAAATGATAAATTCAGCCATGCTACTTTCAAAATCTCTGTAACTTCACCCTAAGAAGCTATTTACTAATTTTGTTTAAAGTTTACTGACCTTCTATATGCTAAGCCTTCCACAGTCTACAGCCAACAAGAATACAGGTTATTTTATTCCTCCCTCCATATTTCTCTCTCCTGAAAGGAACTGAGCTGGTAATAACTTCAAAACTCCCAAAGACTGAACTTTACTTCCATCACATTGCATTGAGATCCTTGTCCTCACATTATAGATAAAGCTATTATGTAATATCTTTATCAATGATCTGGATGAGGGGATCAAATGCACCCTCAGTAAATTTGCAGACAACACCGAGTTGAGTGGGAGTGTCGATCTGCTTGAGGGTAGGAAGGCTCTGCAGAGGGATCTGGACAGGCTGGATTGATGGGCTGAGGTCAATTGTATGAGGTTTAACAAGGCCAAGCGCCGGGTCCTGCACTTGGGTCACAACAACCCCATGCAACGCTACAGGCTTGGGGAAGAGTGGCTGGAAAGCTGCCCAGTGGAAAAGGACCTGGGGGTGCTGGTTGACACCTGGCTGAATATGAGCCAGTAGTGTGCCCAGGTGGCCAAGAAGGCCAACAGCATCCTGGCTTGTATCAGAAAAAGCGTGGCTAGCAGGAGTAGGGAAGCGATTGTCCCCCTGTACTCAGCACTGGTGAGGCCGCACCTTAAATACTGTGTACAGTTTTGGGCCCCTCACTACAAGAAAGACGTGGAGGTGCTGGAGCTTGTCCAAAGAAGGGCAACGAAGCTGGTGAAGGGTCTGGAGAACAAATCCTATGAGGAGCAGCTGAGGGAACTGGTTTGTTTAGCCTGGAGAGATTGTTTAGTCTGGAGAAGAGGAGGCTGAGGGGAGACCTTATCGCCCTCTGCAACTACCTGAAAGGAGGTTGTAGCGTGGTGGGTGTCGGTCTCTTCTGCCAAGTAACAAGCAATAGGACAAGAGGCAATGGCCTCAAGTTGCGCCAGGGGAAGTTTAGATTAGATATTAGGAAAAACTTCTTCACAGAAAGGGTTATCAGGCACTGGAACAGGCTGCTCAGGGAAGTGGTTGAGTCACCATCCCTGGAGGTATTTAAAAGAAATGCAGACGTGGCACTTAGGGACATGGTTTAGTGGTTGGCTTGGCAGTGTTAGGTTAATGGTTGGACTCGATGATCTTAAAGGTCTTTTCCAACCTAAATGATTCTATGATTCTATGATTATTGTTTCAGCTTCAGTGCAGCTGCTTGCTTTACCTCTGCAAGTTTGCTTCATCATGAGTACAGATACAATCTGTACCACTCATACTGCTGGCAACTGAATTATTTCAGAAACTTCCATCCCTTACGTTTAGCAACTCCAACTACTCTTATTTATTGTGACAATTCATAGAAGTGTCATGAATAACTTGATCCGCCATCCAAACATTGATCTCCTTTGATCTTAAGAAGGATCTATGCTTGTTTCCAAAAGCACAGGGCTTTTACCTTCTTTGCTGTCCATTTCTCTCCCTCCCTCACCACCCAAAACCATGAGCCCTCTTCTACAACCATTACTCTCAGAAGCATGGTGAAGAAAACAGGTGCAGAATTGGTTCCCATTTTAGGATTTATTGACATAACTATATATTTCTGGGTTGACAATAGTCTTAAAATACATGGATCACAATTTTTCAAATTAACTACTTCTGTGATTTTTCTGTTGTCACACAGAGTGCAGACGTGTCTCATCTTGCCAGTCAAAACCTATGTCAATATTTGTGAGAATATCGTATTTCTGTATGTGGAGTGAAATCTTACAGTTCATGGCAGGCACAGCTTGTAAGAAGGGCTAACAGCACTTTTTAACTGCAACAGGATCAGGATTTCACCCAAGGCCATNTCTTAAAGGTCTTTTCCAACCTAAATGATTCTATGATTCTATGATTATTGTTTCAGCTTCAGTGCAGCTGCTTGCTTTACCTCTGCAAGTTTGCTTCATCATGAGTACAGATACAATCTGTACCACTCATACTGCTGGCAACTGAATTATTTCAGAAACTTCCATCCCTTACGTTTAGCAACTCCAACTACTCTTATTTATTGTGACAATTCATAGAAGTGTCATGAATAACTTGATCCGCCATCCAAACATTGATCTCCTTTGATCTTAAGAAGGATCTATGCTTGTTTCCAAAAGCACAGGGCTTTTACCTTCTTTGCTGTCCATTTCTCTCCCTCCCTCACCACCCAAAACCATGAGCCCTCTTCTACAACCATTACTCTCAGAAGCATGGTGAAGAAAACAGGTGCAGAATTGGTTCCCATTTTAGGATTTATTGACATAACTATATATTTCTGGGTTGACAATAGTCTTAAAATACATGGATCACAATTTTTCAAATTAACTACTTCTGTGATTTTTCTGTTGTCACACAGAGTGCAGACGTGTCTCATCTTGCCAGTCAAAACCTATGTCAATATTTGTGAGAATATCGTATTTCTGTATGTGGAGTGAAATCTTACAGTTCATGGCAGGCACAGCTTGTAAGAAGGGCTAACAGCACTTTTTAACTGCAACAGGATCAGGATTTCACCCAAGGCCATTATCGCTATTGCCTGTATTACTGGAGTGTTAAAAAGGCACAGGCATGTCACAGGGTTACGTTGTTCATGGACACTGGACACAGAAAAAGATGATTTCTCCCTCAGCAGATTTACTGCTTAAAATTTTGTTTGTTTGTTTGTTTGTTTAATTTCTGACACATTCAGTGGTCCAGAAAGCCCCTGGGGTTTCTTCTTAAAACACAAATTGTAGTAATTATGGACCAGATTTAAAAGAAGCAGGGTAGCCTGTTGAATGAGCCCTACTGTAAGAGACCAAAAAGCAAGGACTGCTTAGGAAAGAATCAGAATGACGTGAGCAGAGTAACGCGGGAAACGTGAAGGAAGGCATCTGGGGGCTTCCCTGTCTGATCTTATCCACCACCCTTCTTTTAACCTCTAATTTGCAAAGGAGCTGTGGAGAAGCACTAGGTATGGCAGTAATGATTGCAATTTACTGTAGCCCATGATAAAATGGGGTCAGAGCAAAGGTTAAAAACCAAACAAAAGGTGGATAAAATCATCTGCCTAGTGAGTAATTTTTACCCGGGTTTGAAGTGAGTGAAGTCTCCTTAATTACACCTCTTACCCTGAACTTACAGAGAGCTCTGTGGCTACTGACTATGCTCCCTTCTTCATCCCCCCCTCCAGAGCCCACTGCATGACCAGGACCTAATTAGTTTCCCATATAAAGAATAGGAACCTGCGAGTGCACCAGTAATACTGCTTCTGCAAACTCCTGATGCAGGGAGATGAGAGAAGCAAAAGAAACTAGAAGCCATAGAGAAGAGCTCAATTTGGCTTAACGCTGGCACTGAAGATGAGCACCGCTTCAACAGGTGCAATCCTACAGCCCTCCCTGTCTCCTACAGCAAATGAGAAAACTGATAGGCATTTAATGAACCTCATTCTAACCTGTGTGGAATAATCTTCCAGCTAATCTTCTAACCGGTTTCCATCCATCTAGCAACGGCGGTGCTTAAATCTCTTGTTTGCACTTTACTAGCTGCAGATTGTAAATGTTTCATGAGCCGCTGAGCTTGCAGCATTACTATTTTATTAGAACATTGAATATCTCGTGTTCACTGCTGTCTTCCTAGCAAATTTCATCTAAACAAAAATTGCCTCCATACTTCTTGTGAATGACAATTTGGTAGTCTGATGGATGCTGTTGTTTCAGCTTGTTTTGCATCAACAGTTTGAAAATAGCCCCTCTGCCTTGCTGAGACGCAACGGTGCACCTGTGCTAATGCCAATAAAAATACATTCGCATCATGAGTATATCCAATTTGGCTCCTGAAGAAGGGGCAGAGGTCCTGTCAGCTTCTGGTCCTGGTGTCAAGCACACATGAAAGATTCTCCTGCCCCCGAAATGCAGAAAAGGTTCTCCTAAGTTGAGTATTCCCCATAGTGTTCTCTCTTCCTTAAAATGGCACTGGCAGCATTACTGGATAGATGAACTAGACTGGTTGAGAGTTTAGCCACAACTGGACTAGTGTAACACCGAGCACTGACCGCCAAGGCATACGTCCATCCTCTTGGTGCTTTCCTCCGTTCTCAGAAATCACGAGTATCTTTGGTAAGTCCTTGTGATGCAGACAAGTCAGCTGAGCAATGAAAGCTGCTGGGATTTGTTCACGGTCTCTGTGGAAACTCTCTCTTGCAGACCAGGGAGCTGGAACACTCAAGAGGGAAAAGATAAAACCACAGAGATGTTCTGGGTGCACAGCTTCCCTGCAGCCCCACTGAGAGGTCCCACCAGCCCTGCGGCTGGTGCAGGGGAGCAGAGACTGGGAGAGCCAAGCAGTTTACAAAGGGAAAAGGGAGAGAGGAACGGCCCTCCCTCCTGACGGAATAAATCACGAGGTAGCTCTCTTGGTTATCCCCTCCCTGTGGATTTTGCCACGGTGAAGGATGAGCAAGTGCCAATCCTCTTATCTGGATCTGAACTTCAAGAAGGTGTGTCTTTACCCACATCTATGCTCTACCCCAAAAAGCTGCTGAAATCCCAGACCAGCCTAGGTCCCCTTCTGCAGTACGATGGAGGGAGCAGTTTACATCATTTGCTATTTCATTTTCTTTCATGTCTTAGACACAGGCACTGGGAATGGCTGATTTGGACAGCTGAGTTTTCAGGATCGATGGACGTATTGGCACAACCAGCAAGCTGTAATGTGCTCTGGCACAGCAAAGGGTGCCAGACCATTCTGCCCAATGTCCTGCTCATGCAACCACTCCCACACTGTTAGAGCTCCCAGTTCTGCCCAGTACCAACAACTCACCCACCAACACATAGAAAAACTGTACTCTGGTCCTGGTATTTGCAAACCAGGGAGTACTCTAGACTTCCATGATGAGATTGCTGTTAAGGGGTGTAATTTCCTCCTTCAGTTCTGGAACAAACAACTGGGATAAAAGAGCTGCATAAACCTGCAAATGAAGCTCTACAAGGATGACACAGTCAAGTGAGTGGTGTGGGCAGTAACGTACTCAACTTGCCAGCATGGCCAACACCCTATCCCCTTTCTACAGCAGCCGCAGTCTTTCTACAGTAGCCCCGTGTACCACAGTTTCCCCAATCAGCCACAAACTAAGCACTCCCGTATCTCCTACTTCCCCTTCCCACTGACTCCTCCCTCTCCATCATAATACTCTCAATCCTCCCCATATAAAACATCCTCCTCTCCCACTGTGACCTTCTGTGGGACCTGCCCACTCGCCCCATGTCTCCTGTAACCCCTTCCGATACTCTGCTCCATCACAGAAACAGTTTCCTCCTGAAACCGTACAAGACCATAACAAACCTTCTTGTTGGCACTACAGGCACCCACCAAAGGCATTCTGGCAGGAGCAGCGCCTGCTTTCAAGCAAACGGTTGGCCAATAGGCTGTGTGAGACTCCTAACTCATATAATCAGCATGAAAGCATCTTTTTTTTATGTACCAGCCAGCCACCCAAAAGTCACAGGTGAGGTGGATGTCTGCCCCAACAGCCCAGGGGCAGGCCAGGCAGTACCAAGAAAAGCTGATTATTGGGCAGCAAAGCAAAGCAAAGGAAACCTGATTTTCAGGAGTGTTCTAGTTCCCTTCCTTTTATGAAGGTCCTTATTCAGCATTAGAAGAAAACAAATCTGAGATTTGTTGCCTGTTTCATGCAGCGGTTTCCAGTCTGGTTTTCAAGCAGAAGTTAAAATACGCATGTAAGCAACTGGGAGCTTTCTGAATGGAGTATGTCTGTGATTCACCCAGGCTCGCAGAGAGCGCCAGGCACATGAACAGCATGTTCTTACCAGTGACTGCCTTTGGAAATCCCTGGTGCATGCAGGCCCATTGCACAGCCAGGATCGGTCTCGAGGTTTTGATGTCAGATGCCATCCACTGAAGGAAGTTGCTGTTTCCTGGCACTGTTAGGAGGCAAAGCTGCTACTGCCATCCAGGGCTAAGCACCAGTATACCCTGTGAAAGAATCTATTTTGCTACTTTTCCGGCTACTCATTTGACTTCAAATTGTTCCCAAAACCTGTCTTGTCAAAGAACTGGCTCGATTTGCTCCCATCTGTGACTCCTAATGTCCTTGATGTCATTATTTTGGGGAGACTGGGGTTGGCCTTGCCATATTTACTGCTTCATGGTTTGGAGTGAATGGGGCTGCGATGTTTTCCTCTGTAGAAAATAGAGCGCGAATTCCTCAAAGAACCTGAAATTTCCCGAGGGCTCGGCAGCTCCTGCGGCAGCTCTGCCGCGTGTGACATTTAACCGGCCAGCCTGTAAAAACCAACGCGAATTTACCAGAGAGAGGGAAGGCAAGCACCTCGATTTAAGGCAACGTCAAGGAGCAGGCTGTCAGGCACCGGGAGAAACCCGTGGCCCAGGTCTCCACTCCCCTTACCCCTTACCCCGCACCCCTCACCCCNCAGGCCTCACCCCACAGCCCACACCCCACGCCCCTCACCCTAAACCCCACAGCCCACATCCCTCACCCCACAGCCCACACCCCACGCCCCACAACCCTCACCCCACACCCGGCACCCCACAACCCTCACCCCACACGCGACACCCCACGCCGCGCTCGGCGCTCCTGCAGCGCCCCCTGGCGGCCGAGGCCGGGTTCTGCGTTTTGGTTTGGTTTGTTTTTGTTTTTTAAAGGTGTCAAAGCTGCTTTGCGGCGCGATCGCATCGGTTCTGCGGGGCCGCTGCCGAGGATAAACTCTGCCCCGGGAGAGCCAGCTGAGGGTGCACCCTGGTTCTCATCCCTGGGTCGAATTTGTGTGTAACGAAAAGCATGTCGTTACAGGGAAAGGCCCACCCGCTTCCTCATTTTAACGGAAGGCAGAGGGAGTCAGACAGTGCAATAACTGTTCCCCACTAAAATATTTATGTTCTGCTAAACACAGAAGTTATATAAAACCAGAACACCCCTTTAAATCTGCTCAGAAATACCGTTCTATAAATGCTTTGTTCTCCTGCGGTGGGGGAAAACCCTTTCCACCCACTCCCCAGACAAAACCCCAGCAAAAGAAAAAGGAAAAAAAAACCGCTAAGGGCTATCTTCAAGGAAATGCTTCCAGCTGCTGTTGTCTTTATTAACAGAAGTAAAGAAAGAAACAAAAAAAGGCCCTTCCAACTCCTGGGAGGATCTTCAGCTATTAAAACCACATACCCATCTAGCTCCCAAAAGAAGTCTTTCATAATTGCAAGCAAAGCCCACAGCTGAACCAACCTCTTATTGCTTCTCCCCAGCTAGACTGGATGTGATCACTGTAAAACTGAGTCCTAAG
Source organism: Balaeniceps rex (assembly GCA_013401315.1). NCBI lineage: Eukaryota > Metazoa > Chordata > Aves > Pelecaniformes > Balaenicipitidae > Balaeniceps > Balaeniceps rex. The sequence goes on from VYZW01019903.1 coordinate 61,672, forward strand.
TGTTACTTTATGGCTGAGGTTACAAAGGAGTTTGGTGAGTGCAATAACTAACTCTGCGTCCCGCTAGCCGCCGGAATCCCCAGCACGCTCTTTTCTGCACACTAAGCAGGGAAGTTAAGGACATAAGAATTAAGGCCTTAGAAACTGCACATCGAATGAGAGATAGCCAGCTGGCCAAGAGGCAAGTTCTAGGTATGCAAAGAGGTATGGGGGAGCTCTGTTTGCAATGGCATGCCTGAACAGAGCTATCTGACTGTAGTCATGATTTCCTAGAGAGACCTGCTGCTACTTGCTGGATGCCGGACAAGGTCATGCAGACCTATGGGGTTTGAGGGATGCTCTCTGCAGCAGTGTCCTACAGCAGGATCCAGACAGCACAGCTGTTCTGGTACCCAGCGCACACAAGCAAGGATAGAACTGTTAAGTTCCCAAGAGAGAAGGCAGCAAGATGGCAAGAAACAGAGGTCCACAGATGCTGGATTCATCTTCCACGAGATTAATGTCCTTTTACCATCAGAGTGTGCACTCAGTTGCTTGGATTACAGTAGTAAAGCACATGATAATTTGATTAACAGTGTGCAATTTTCTGGACAAAACCCCACAGTTCTTGTCCAGTCTGGGAGCCCTGGTGAGAAGGGGGAAGTCCTCACTTTCAACAGTTGCTTGTCCCCTTCCACAAGTCCCCATACTACTAGCACCAAGGTTGCAGGGCCTCAGCAGACATGGTACCCTTACAACTGCCTAGCTCGGATCATTAGAGAAACCTGGAGACAAGCACAGTCGCTCCTCTCTGTCACCCTCTCTGAGTGACACAGGGGCCAGGACTCATTTTAAGACGGTGTCACCTAGACTAAGAATACGACCTTCTACTTACTCAGAAACAATAACTACAGCTGTCAGGGCTGCATTTATGAGGTTTATGTGGTATGCCTGTTGTGTGAAGTGGTGGTCCCAATGTATCTTTCTTCTCCCCGCCTTGCCCTTATGCACCTTTCTCCTTGAGTCTCATTCCATTAAGCAAGACATGGACTTGCTTAAACACACATTAATGCACCCCTGCCCCTTGCAGGCCAACGTCTCTAAGACCATTTCCTTGCCACACACCCAGTCCCGTGGGGGCTCAGCAGGATCCCCACAGACTGCTGCTCCATGGTAGGCTCCCTTCCGCACAGCCAGCTGCAGGGCTGTTGGTCAGAGGGATCTGACAGCCTGGACAAATGAGATGAGAGGAATCTCATCGGGGTCAACACAGACTGCAAAGTCCTCCACCTGGGGAGGAATAACCCCCCACACCAGTACAGGCTGGTGCTGACTGGGTGGGAAGCAGCTCTGCAGAAAACTTTCCAAGTCAGAACATGGGAAATTCAACTCAATATAAAGAAGAAATATTTTACCATGAGGGTGGTCAAACTAGTTCCCCAGAGAGGTTGTGGAGTCTCCATCCTTGGAGATATCCAAAACCCAAGTAAATGCAGTCCTGGGCAACCTGCTGTAGGTGATTGTGCTTGGGCAGGGGCTGGCCTAGGTGGTCTCCAGAGGTGCCTTGCAACTTACATGACTCTGTGACATGACTTTGGTAGGGGACAATACCACCAATTGCCCTCAAAATTTACCTTGTCCTCTGCCTTCTCCTTTGTCTGCTGTGTTCCCCATAGAGACTCATTCAGGACCAGGGAGGAGGGCAAACTCCAGACAGGCACCCACTTGTTGTTAGAGCAGCTCAGTGAGTAGCAGATCTGTTGGAAACAGCTGGGGATCAGCATGCTGTAGAGCAATTAGGTAAAAGATAGGGATATCAACTTGCCCCTGCCCTCCAGGGGTTTCCAGGCTTCAGGAAGGCACTTGAACAGGCAATACATCCGCGGTGTGCTCAACACACAGAGCAGGTGAGAAAGAAACCGTAAGGATGCTCTCTGGTACACAGGCCAGTTTCTCCCTGGTCATTGCTACATTCTCCACCTCCAGAAGCTTGGCTAGTGTAGACATGCACAGCTCACTAGGGTTGTCACCGGGGACGGACTACTCCTCCTAGGCTTAGAGCATTTTCCTGCACTGTATCCCTGGGCGAGGATGCGCCAACCACTCACCCTCACCTGGGAGCTGTCCTACCTGCCATGGGAGGATGGGTAGATGCAGGGTGCTGTGGTCCCCGGAGGCTGCCTGAAGCAGCTTGTCTATCACCTCTGTCTCTGGAGAGGCATCAGATAACGCATGCATGCACGATGCCACTTTCTCCAAGGCCCCAAGATATTCCCCACCATAAGTGCTGGAGGGGTAATTACCGAGGTGAGACACCAGCAGGAGCAGCTCCTGGCTACTCTGGAGGCATGGGGCCACTGCCTCAGTGAGGACAGGCTGAGAGCATCACTTTTCCTGGGGAGGCCTAGAGCGACAAGCTCTGCGTATGTACATGCGCGCGTATGCACTCCATTTCCCTCTCTTCCCAACACCTTCTTCCCCAGGAGCTGCTGTGATGGTTTTACACCGCCTCCCTCTCCCCGTGCTGTGAGATGCAGCAACCGAACCTCCACTCTAGCCCTGGCTCCCTTGGACAAGTTGGTGGATCTGCCACCCCAGAGGCAGGGGCTCGCTGGGCTCCATCAGGTCCCTCTTTCGTATGGGGGTGGTTGACCTGAAAGCAGCAAGGAGGGTGTCAGCAATGGACCTGAGCTATGGCTCTGCACTGTCTGAAATGCTTTGCTGCCTCTGGCATTGCACGTATGCAGGACCCAGGTAACCCAGCCCAGTGACACCAGTCTCCCTGGCCCAGAACCTCTCCATGAGGAGAAGAGCCTGTATGACAGCGTGGTTTGGCACTGGAGTTGGCAGGCAAAGCATCTTCATGCAGGTGCCCTTTCCTGGCAGGACTTCAGAGCTGCTAGGATGTTGCTGGACTTTGCACCTTTGCATGAGGGAGCATGAACACCAGGAGGAATCACGAGCCAGGTTATGTTCAACAGCCACCGCCGCTAACTCACAGAGATGTGCTGCTTTCTGGTTTTCTGTGCTGAGGAGGAATGGCCTCGTTGGGAGAGGTCTGGAGGAGGAGAATGGTGCCAGGAGAGATCACTTGTGAGGAAGCTGTGACCATAAAGGTGCCCACAGGCACATAGCCTAACTCATGGCAGACTGAAGCAGACCTCAGGGAGGGGCTGAAGTCCTCAGCAGGCTGGAGTGGAGGAGGCAAAGGCCTTCAGCTAAGTACCCAGCTGAGGGACTGGGCACAGTAGCTCCTTTCCCACCCGGCAGCCTTCAGCATGCCCACGCTGCCCTGTACCCACCTGCTCACAGCACAGATCTGCCATGAGGCTTTGGAGGGTCAAGACTGGACTGCAGAGTAGCCTTGCCACCTTGCTGTGCTTGGGTGTTCCAGACTCCTCTCTCAGGGCTTCCTGGAGCCTCTGCTACTGATTTATGGCTCACGTGGGCTGTGTGAGGAGGAGATGGTCATGGCGTGGCACCCTGCTGCGTGCAGCAGCAGCTCTTCCCCCAGCAGCCCTCACACCAGTGACATCTCCCCATCTCTGCAGCCTGTCCACACTTGTCAGAGCAATGCCTTCCAGGTGCTATGATAAGACAGTCAGAGCTGCTGGGAACAGCCAGCACCAGGAGTGCACAAAGTCAGAGCAGGTTGCCAGCAGCCTGGTGACTGTGCACTTTACTGCAGACACAGAGCACCCTTGGCAGCGTGGATACCAGCACTGACCACTCTCCAGATCCCCAAATTGCTGAGATATTACTGGCAACTGGGCTCCAGCAGCTGCTCCTCAACAGTACATCATCATCAAGGCAGCCTGGAGTAGGCACATGGCCTCCCCTTGTGCTTGGTGGCATCAAGGGACACCCACCTCGTCTCACTGAGCTCCACGCTGTAGCAGATCCTTGAGTAATCTGCACATGGGACAGGGTTAATCCCAGGACCACCTGGGCTCTTAGGTGTTCCCCAAGAACCCAGGAAAACTGCAGAGTCTCTGCCAGGACAGGAGCTGAGCTGCCTGTGGGCAATTTGTGAAGACAAGGGACAGTGGCACAAGGTGCAGGGAACCGACAGCTCCTTTTCTGTGATCCCTGCTGCAGATGGGCCTGGGTTTCTAGAGACGTCTACTGCATTTCTGTCAACATAGATCTTAATGGTCACCCGCTTCTGGAACTAGGCACATCTCAGTCTGCTGTGCAGCAGGTCCTCTCAGTAGTCCATAGGTTTCTCTGGCAGCTGTAATGATGGTTGCTACCCCTGTAGGAGAAAACAGGGTTCAAGAACTAGCCTAGGGTTTTTCCAGAGGTGGAGACTTCATGATCTTGCAAGGGGTCAGGTTCAAGCTAGTATTCCAGGCAGGGAGGTATCAGGAAATTTCACACGTGTGCCATAGCAAAAGCTTCTGCGGTGATAGACACAGTTTATTAATTGGCCTTCACACCAATGACAGTGTGGTGCCTACTGAGTCAGAGTGTAGGGTATTATTTGGCCGTAAATGTTATTAATACAAAAGACCCTATTTTCCAGCCTTCCTGTTTCTGGCAGCTTCCTTCATCTTTTTTGCCTTTTATAATCTAATGCCTAAGAATCACTCAAGGCTTTGCCAGTTTCTCTGAAGATAAACAGACTGGGGGCACTTTGGCATTTGCAGTGCAGCAATGTGACAATCCACGCTTCCTCTTGCCAAAGTTTGCGCTTTGTTGAAAGCTTTGTCTTGTACATACACTCATTCAGTATCTTACAGGGTAAATACAATTTATTGCTTGGTCACAGGATGTGAAAGAACAGTTATTACAATGTAGAGCATGAACTCAAGTAGGAGTACACATTGTACTGGCAACAGGTTGTACAGTCCCATTCAACACTATAGATTTTGCAGAGAGTTACGTGTCCTAAGTCTTACCGGTGACTGGAGGGAGCTTTTTTTTTTCCCACCAAGCAGGCAATGCTAGCATCCCCCAGCCGTACAATGTCCATGCAGGTGTTTCAAACATCAGTCCTTACCAGAGATTGCAGATGGACGAGACTCAGGCTTGCCGCCTCTGCACACCAAGGGACTCCCAGAGGAGGTTGGAGAGGTGCCAGGCAGCCTCGCAGGCTGCTGAGAGAACCAGAAGAAGGGGAAAGTCACTTGCTTAAGCAAGACAGGCTTAAATACGCATAAGGTTTGGGAGGTACCATCAAAGGAGTAAGATGACGAGGTCACTTTCTTCACATGAGTACATGTTGAACATGGAATGGTCTTTGAGAGAAGTAGTTTTTTCCCAGTATGTGATCTATCCCACTTGTCATCGCCTGTTTCATAGCAGGGACAGTGGTACCTACTTCTGTCTCTGTGGACTGCAAAAGAGCAGCTACCTCAACTACCTCAGCTACCTCAGCAGGTAGTTTGGCAGCTACCTCAGCAGAGGCACTTTCCAGTGCTAGGAGGAGCTGGGGGGGATCTCACCCGAAGTTCATCACCAATTCATGGTAACAAAAAAGTGAACAGGTTAACGTCGCAGTATTTGCTATATGGGCACAAGTTACGCACTGCCTGCGTGAATTAGGGGACAAACTCCTAATTAATTGCCTCTTTCATCCCGTGCTCCGCTCTCGTCACAATGGCGTTACCCTGCTGCCATCACGCCTCTCCTGCAGCAGCGGTGGCCAACCCATGCCCCGCACTGCAGTACTGAGCTGTGGCACGGCAGGGCCAGTGGATGTCACGACAGCACTCGGCCGGGGCTGGCAGGGAAGCAGCTTCTGTCAGGACAGGAGCGCTGCGGCCAGGGACAGCCGGAGGTGCGGCAGAGCCCATGTCCTGCAGCGGGTCCCCGTGGGTGCTGGCAAACCCCATCTTCCAGGGGGTTTCCCTAGCATAGATCCGAGAAGGCGAGAGGTGAACGGTTATGCTTCTTTTATCTCTAAAAGCAGCCACGTGGCCCAGTCACCCATTCATTTTAGCCAAAAAAGTTCTGGTGAATCTGAATTTTCTGCCATTTTTTTTTTTCCCCCACCAAAAAAAGCCCCAGTCCTGACAAGGTTTAGTATTTCCTAGAGGCCTTCTGAGCTGGGTTTTGTCTGGTGTGTCTTCCAGGGCACAGAATTTTACTGCCTCAGAAACCATGTTTCTCTCTCAGTTCTCCATTAGGCTAATTAATGCCACATTACTAGATTTCTGGATTTAATTACAGCTATTTACAAGTATATTTAGAGCTAGTATGAAGAGGCCAACTCGTTTTGGTTGGATTTTTGTTACGCAAGCATACGGATAAGTTGGCTGTCATAGGAATGAAATAAATTGAGCAAGGATGAAGGGGAGGTGAAGGGTTAGGAAAACGGTTGCTTTTTAGGATGCAATTTAACCGAGAACTGAAGTACATGCTTCAGTCCATCCCTATTCAGGCCCGCATTCAGAAAAGCAATTAGGCACTTAATTAACTTCAAGCACACGGGCTGTTAAGCATGTGTCTAAGTGGTTTGTTGAAAAGGGATAGCATTAAAAGCATGCTTAAAATTAAGCACATACGCTCAGCTAATTTCCTTGCCAGCTAAGCACGCTTTCTAATCATAATGGACCAAATTCAGCAATGACGGAATGACATCATTCAGAATTACATCAAGGTCAAACTTGCTCTGTGGATTTCTGTCCTTCGAGATAAGGAGGAATTAAGCTTGCGAGCAAACAAGAAGAAATCAGACAGGTAGTGTGAAGTGCCACCACCGCACGCTGAAATGGTATTGTGGGTAGGATATGTACTGGTATTTATGAGAGCAGAATATATTGTTCCCATCTCAATAACATTCTCAAGAAATTTAAAATTTTTCTTCTTCAGGACAGAGGGGAGAAGTCCAAATGGGAATGTTTCTGCTCATTGAAAAAAAAAGAAGACTGCTTGAGGTTTATATTTTTAGTGTTTCAAAGAGCTTACATGTCAAAGCAAAATTGCTCAAAATGAGAAAGAACGTTTTTTCTAAGAAAAATATTAGAGTCAATCAAAAATTTTCCATCAAAGCTTGTAATTTCCCTCCAAATTGTTCTGGGAGAAATTGCTTTTTTTTTTAATGAAATGGGCATTCCATTAAAAAAAAAAAGTCACTAATTTTCCTTAAGTGCTATTTTTCACTTCTGCTAATTAATAACCAGAAAGAAAAAAAATAAGAGCACTGGAACGCACTGTCCCTTTTGCCTTCTCATCCTAATTTGGGCATTGCAACCCCCGGAAGAGTTTAACAAGAAAAAAAAAATCCCAATTCACAAATCAAAATGAGGTCAGTTGAGGCAGATGATCCTATATATTTTCTAAAATTACGTGGATACCTCCAGGCGCTGATGAAAAATGATCCCAGTTCCTGAAAACGTAACGAGTGTCAGCATGGGCGTACAGACTCGCACGGGAGCTGGGGTGTGACTGCTTCAGTCTCCCCCGCTTACCCCTGCAAAAGCTTGTCCCACAGCTGCCCTGGGCTGGGGAATGCACAGGGAAGGGGCTGTGGATCCCTTGGCCGGGAGGGCCAGGCAATCCCGCTGCGGCGCTGGGGCTCGGGGCTGCCAGAAGCCCACCACCACGCCAGGACATGTCGCAGCGCCAGGGCAGCGTGTGGACAAGAGTGAGCGAGGAGGGTGGGCACTTTCTTGCTCTCTGTTGGTGGCAGGGTCTGACCTGCTGGACTTTACCCCACAGGGGCAACTATGGGGTCAGGGGGCTCCAGGTTTATTTCTGCCCCCTCGCCTGTGGTCCCCAGGCAAGGAGAAGGAGGTGGCCCTGTGGCCAGGGGATGCCCAGCATAAGGGTGTTGTCAGAGCCTGTAGGGCTGCAGGGGAAACAGAGCAAAGGTCAGGAGGGAGAGACTAAATGCAGGGAAACCCCAGCTGCATCAGGGAGCCGCTGAGATGAAAACTGCTCAGTAATGTTTGCCATTTTCTTGGCTTTCCCTCCACCTCCACAGCACACGCAGTGTTGCATCAGACTGCTATGAGACCTGTTAGGTCTACGGTGAACTTCACTTCAAGCACATTGGCCCACCTTGATTACGGCCAGTCATCTGACATTTAGACCTGACAAACAGCTTTGACTAAAATAATGACGACTTCTGGCAATTTGCAGTCACGTCAGAAGGCACTGCTGATATCAGAGCCGAGTACATCCCCTCCCTGGAGCAGATACTGCTTCAGTTCCTCAGCATGGAGCTTTAACCTCTGCTTAGCTTCATGTGTGTCTTCAGCAAATGAAAAAAATCAATGTATTTTTTTAGAATATCAGAAACTAAATGCTGATATACGCATTCTCATACCTTGAAAAAAACCTCCAAATTTTATCCCCACAGACAGGCCCAATTATCTGTTTTAGTAAATCCCCTGGCTGTAAGAACACAGATATTGCAACTCATAACTTTCAAAGATCTAGGAAAATTATTTCCCAAAGCTACCGAGATTTTGGTTACAGACCTTTGTAGCTTTTTATTAATACATTATGTGATTTTGCTATCAAATGTAACTTGTTATATTAATAAACCTAACCACAGTTCCCAAGACAGACCATGACTTTGGGGGAAGACTATTTTGCTCATACCTGTTAACTGACAACACGGTATAGCAACAAACTCAGTGCCCAAGTCTCACCTGCCTTATGAACGGGCAGGTCAAGAACTGGTCCCCACCACTGTGTTTCCTGACCCTGCTCCCAGGAACAAGGTCAGGCTGATACTGGGTTGCCCAGAGTTGCAAATCTCTCTCTGTTGCCACTTCACTCAAACACTATCCATGGGTACACAGGAAAGGTCAAAACTGCATGATGCACCCACAGAAGGTGGAAGCACTCGACAGAGGCATTGCCATTCATTGTTAGCATGATTATCTAGAGCACAAACCCCAAACATTAATGAGAAGAGATCATATATTGTCCCTGTTGGTCTTCAAAGGGAGGAGGCTGCCTGTGTCATCTCAGCTGGTCACACTTGGGATCCCTTGTGGTCACTGGACGACACTACACAGCCATCCACAAAGTCGGGTAATTCCAGGATTCCTGAGGCACATGGTAGTAATATCTTGGCTTCTTCTAAGAAGATTTCCAGGCTTGCTGAACATTTCCACAGACTTCTATGGAAAGCAGAAGGTTCAAAATCGAGTTAACAAACATCATTCTAGTTCAAAAATGACTCAAAAGTATGTTTTCTTTTGTTAATGAGTAACATGGGAAGCTTTTTATTCTCTGATGGTAAGCAAAGAAGTCAGAAAGCAAATGAGATCTAATCATAGCTCTGAACAGTCCAAGGATAAGGTCAGAAATCTGATGGTTCTCACCATAATATCTTCCATTTCCTCTCAGCATTCCCTGGGAAATTCTTAGGATCATCCCCTTGCTTGAAAAGTACCACGTTTCTGGTGGCACCAAAAATGGAAGTTGTGTTTTAGTAGGAAAAACAGTTTGTGGTTTATTTAATACAATAGTGGTCATGTCTGTGGCTGGCGTATGAGGCAACTTTGAGTCAAAAAGAATTTTACATATTATTTCATGTGGATCTCAGACATGCACACACACACAAAAAGACACATATATATGTTCCTTCTTCAAAATATTTTTTCTGCAAGGCAGGGACTGTTTCGAGTTTTTGACTTACATGAAAATATAATCATTTAGTGCTATGAAAACATATTTGTGTTTAGACTAACAAGATGGATTTATAACCAGAACATGTTTATAAAATATTATTTACAAGGGAAAGCGGTTCCCAACAGGTCCTTAAAACTTTTTGCACATTATTCCTTTAATGATGGTAAGGGGGAAATTCAGGAGACAAGCAATTGCCTTTTCCCCTTTAAGTGGTGAAATTTAGTACAAAATTTCAACAGTGTGAAAAAAACCTGACTGTCTCTAAAGGAAGTGCTGAAACGGAGGTTATGTTTTCATCTTCTTGTAAAGCTGGCTAAAAGCACTAAGTATTTAAATACTACTACAGGTCTGCAGCTCAAGCTGAAACAAGTGGCACAAAGGTACAGGACAAACACTTTTTTCTTCCTTTTTGAAAGAGGTTAGGGTGTGAAGAAGAAAAGGGCATTCTCTCTTCTAAGTTTATTTAAAATGTTGGGTTTTTTTTCCTATAGAGAGAACAAGGGAAAATATTCAGTCTCTTCGTCTGATTCTTATAAGAAGAGAGAGACTATGCAAACTATGTTAGTGGCCCAACCTGAAGGTCATGGAATTTGTGATTGCATGGATCTGCTATGCAGAGTCTTAACAGAAATTGCTCAGTTTTTCATTACAGGACTACTATACTGAATTACAACAAAATTATGATGTATCCAGATTTTCACCTAGCAAAATATATTCATTCTCCTTTTAAATTTTACCTCTTTTAACAATTATGAAGAAGTCTGGGAACCTTTCCAGATGTGAGACTTCAAAGAAGCATACCATATAGCTACTTCTTAGTTTGAGGGATGTTCAGAATGCTGTACATTAAAGCAGAAGGCCTCTACCAGTTCACACGAGGTTATTTCATCCCCTGATCCTTTCCGTCAGTGTGACAGACCCACACAGAGAATGTCCCTGGTGGATTACGGCGAGTCCTGTGGGAGGTTAAGTGGGTGGGAGCTACACTCTTTTGTCCTGGAGTATCTCCAGGAGAAATCACCCTTAAAATTATGCTGCTATTTTTGTGTGAGTTGTTTGCAATGGAAAGAGGAGTTTACCATGTACTTTTGTGCTCTATTGTAGACATAAAAGGAAGTATCAAACTTCCACTGCTTATTGGCAAACTGAATAGAAATATCGAAGGGGAAGTCCAAGACACTTTTTTTTTCCTCCCTTCAAAGTCATTACGTCACAGCCCAAACAAATGGCCTTTAGAGAGATGGCCAGTGATTTACCCAAGGCTGAAAGTACATGTCTCCCCAGTGGGCTCACAGCAAAGTCACAAAAACTGATGTGGATTTTGCAGTGGTGCCCTGCAGTGCCAGGAGACTCGCCTTTGAAGTCTCCAGGCTCCTGCTTTCTGGAGGCTCACTCTTTAAGAAACACATGGTCCTTCCTACACCTTTTCCAGATTTGATTCTACCAAGAAAAAAATTCATAATCTATGCTTTCCTGTACAGCAGAGTGTTTTAAATGAAAATATTACGCCAAGGCCTCTTTATGTAACTGACTTGGATTTACATAATATAAACAAATAGCTATTGCTGTATCCTGAAATCTCTACAGCTCCAAGCAGGTTCAGTCCTGCCATCCCACACTGAGACCAGTGATCTTCACTCTTCTTGGCACACGCAGAGATGCACGGGAGCGGTGTTACTCACGGGTCCACACCCGTGCCAGCTGAAATGGGTGACAAAACTTCCGGGGATTGCAGCAAGGCAGCGTGAAACTCCAAACGCCCCGTGAAATGATATTATCTATGACCATAGGGCAACCACAGCAGTGGGAGATAAGAACCGTTCCTAAGGCTGTAACCACTCACCCTGATGGTTAAAAAGGAAAAGGAAGAAAATTGTTATACCTTTGGGGAAGAGCAGAGTGGATCTTGGTAGCCAAATGCAGGCACAGAAAATCCTTTGGACTCTGACAAGCAAATGCCAGGGAACCAGTCCCTGCTAGGCATGCAAGAGTAAGTGTGTTTTTACTGCCCTGTTGCCCCAGTTCACAGCTGGTTTATTAGCTTTTATTGCCTGGCACGCTAGCTTAAGCCAGCGGAGTAGAGGCAGAGACATCTGTGCATGGGGAGAGAAAGAGGGAGGATGGTGGTAATGTCGTAAACCACCGCAGCTGGGAGTGTGAGTCAGAGACCTATGGCCCTTGACAGCCATTCACCTTTGCATGATGGAAAATGGACTCTGGGTTTAGTGCCTTCTCTTCTGATCTTCATAGCCAAAATGCAGGCTAAAGGGCAGCGCTGGGGACAGAAAGCAGTCACGTGCAGGCGTTAGTCTTCTCATGGATCTGCAAATAGAGAAGTTAACTGCTTCAAAATAATCCACTGGTAGTATGCTGGGGATAAGAAACCCCCAAGTCCCCTCCTCCCTTTTTCCAAACCACAGCCTTCGGGATGACATTCTGCCCCAGTGTGCTACCACAGAAAGCCACCTCTTCTGCAGGGTGGGCACACATATGCCCTTATGCTGTAGTCAGTGGCTGCTCTGATGCTTGCACAAAAAAGGCTTTGCTTAGGCATTTGATAACACAGCACTTTTCTGTGTTTTGTGCTGTACCCATGCCGTATATAGGAGTTCTGGGCTTTCTAGGAAAAAGCAACTGGCAACAGCAAAAGCCCCAGCACACTGGGAGGCACTCTGGCTCTTCTACCGCACGGAGAGATAAGAGTTCAGCACAGAGAAGGGCTGGGTTGGTTAACTCCTGCAACAAGTTTGGGAGTGGTTACTTGTAGGCTTCTGAGGAGAAACTGTATTTTTTGGGGGTGAGAGACAAGCTGAAAGACTTTCAGTTTTCCAAAGCTCTCACGATGCTGGGAAGGCTCAGTTGGCACAAAAGGCTTTGGAAAGCTCATGAAGGGGCTTTTCCTGCTCTTGTCCGTGAGCTTGCCCTGTAACTGGCCCCCTTGACACTCAGTAAGAGTGCAGCCATCTTAACCACTCCTGAGTCTGAATTCAGTATTTGACATAAGGATTTGGCTTTAAAGTCACTTCAGAAACAGACTGGGAACCAGTAGAGAGCCTGGAAGCCCTGAGCGCCCATCCTGGGAGCCCTCACTGCAGAGGATACAGGCAATCGCTCGTCATATTGTCTGGTGTCTCCCCACTGCTTGCGTTGAACTTGTTCGGAGGAATTACAGTAACCCAGGGTGGATGGAACTAATCCTTAGCTCATCCTGACAAAACTATTGTCCAGGCTGAAATGACGATGTTTCCTAGCAAGGAACTACTGTCCACAAACAAACTATTGGCAAACTACAAAGAAATGCCTTTCCTATTTCTGCATCCAATCCAAGGTTATATTGCCATGTCACAACCCAGCTTCCGCAGCAAGCATGTGTATTTTGATGCTGTTTTGGGCTGTTGCTTAGGCACTTATATTAAAATGTTTGCATGGAGGCTTGTGTTTGCTAACTTAGCATTTTCGTTATTTCTGTTTCCTTCTATATGTCATCCAGACAGAGAAAAAAACAGCAAAGTGCAGTTTCTAATAGACCATCACAGGGTGTTTCTCACAGCTGAACTCTGGTCGACGAGTAAGTACATGCTGTGTTCGGCAAGAGGTTCCTCAAACTTTCCCAGGCCATGCTGGCAGCTGGCAGAAGTGGGCTGAAGTAAATCAGAGCAGTGAGTGACCATTTGGAGGCAGGGATGAGCGCAGCGAGTGCCAGCCAGGTGCTCGGGAAAGCCACGTTGCAACCATGCAGGCAGCCAGCGCCACTTGCTCAACTCATGCTGCTTCCCTGGATGTCTGCAGGACCCCGTGGCCAGGGTCTGAGGGCCACATCCGAGCCCACCTCTGCGCCAGACAGCGTATGCAAAGCCATGCACACGGAGGCAGGAGCTGAAGCTTCCTGCTGTGGGGATGGGCAGGGGCTGCTGGCTTGCCGTAAGAGCGGGGCAGAGGGTAATGTGAGAGCTCTTCAAATCTGGCCCAATCCACCCGCGTGGCTTTGGCCCTGGCTGGGGGCTGCGGCAGCTGCTCCTTCTGCATCATCAAAGCAGCGACAGTCTCACACCTTCATGTCGACAGGGCTGGCAAAACAGTGGGAATGAAATAATCCCTCCCTCTCTCCCTGAACCCCTGGAAAATGCACTTAGTTCACCCATGCTCATTCTTCAGCTGTCATCTCCCGTGGTTACATTTAGCAGAGACACTTTCCGGCTCATTTGGAAACCTGTTGAGTGAAACTGTTTGAAAAATCCTTACAGCTCTTTTCCTAGCCCAGGCTATGATTGAGGGTGACACAAACCTGCCTAGAGGAGCGGGCTGGGTGTCATAATGGCCCTGGCTCCATGTCAGGGCTATGGGAATCCAGGCGGGCTGCTGCTGGAGTGAGCATAGCACCAAAATGCAATTTTCCCCACAATGCTGAGAATCTCTGAGCCAGCTTTGAAGGCGACTGACTGGTACTCATTTCACCCGGATGATAGGCCTTTATTGTCTTTCCTTTTTTTGCAAAAAAAGATATTTTCTCTAGGTCAGACACAGCCAAAAGGTCAGCTGTGGTGCTAGTGCAGGCAGAGAGAGTTGATGAAGCTGCCTTTGCACCCTCCAGGTCTGAAATGACCTGCAGTCGAAGGTGTTCACCTTTGAGTCTGTCCTGCTTCATTACAGGGGCCATATCTGTAAGAAAATAGTTTCACTTTGGTAACAGGTTCTGTTAACAGGATCGTGGGGGGAGAACCATAAAACGTTTTCTTTCCCTTTGATATTTGTGACTGTGGAGCATCTCAGCTATAGGCAGTAAAATAATAACAGTAATGCTGAGTATGTGGCAAACAAACAGCAAACCTGAGGTTTCTCACCACAGGCTACGTAGCCTCGCAAACTCAGCCAGAATGCTTGGCCAGCAGCTGCACGCTTGCTTTGTTGTTGTTGTTGTTGTTGGTACGGACCGGAGTCAGTCAAACTTGCAGGGAGCTGGTTTGCAGCTGGACAAGGGCTTCAGACACTTCAGCAAAGAGCCCCATCTCGGGTTACGGCAATCAGGCATCTCTCCTCAGATGTGCGATGTTCAAAGCCCTGAGAGTCCTGGACTTTCCCAGCAGATTCCTCTGGAATGTAAATAGCCTTCACATACCTCACCAGGTGCCAGCGGGCTTCTTGGGGTTAGCTGAAGGGGAAGTCCTCATGACATACTCAAACTAAATAATAATAATAATGATGATGATGATGATGATGGTGATTAAGGTGTTTGGGATTTTTTTTCCTCGAGGGAGGATGCTAGTTTGGGAAGAAGCAGCAGCTGTCACTAGAGAACGTTATTCAGAACAGGTCAACTTAAAATAGGATTTACTGGATACCGGCAAGGTATCTGCTCAGAAGTCTGGCCGGCGATGCACTGACAAAGCGCAGGAATGTTTCCTTTGGCTTGAAGTGGAAATGCTGAAACAGATGTTTTAAATAAATGTCCTTGCACTGCAGATAATGAACACGTTGAACTACATTTGTATGAACTCTGGAGATATTAAAGAAGTTACATGCAGCAACTTTGGCTCTTTTTTGACCCCATGGACAGACAAGGAGACTCTCAACCTCTGGGCTCTGGTCTCAGTTCTGACACTGCTTTCAAGGGTAACCTTGAGCAATTTGTTTCATCTCTTGTGCTTCAGTTTCTCCAGACACAAAACCAAGGCGTCTGCCACAGGCCTCCTTCACAAAGCAGGCTGCAGAAAGAGCCGTACATGATAATCTTTACCACTGCTTTCAGGCACAGTCATGAAAATGTGAATACTGGCACTGTTCCTGCGGGATGGGACGGCGTGCTGGGGGTGACAGGTAGCAGGGACAGGGCTTATGGAGGGAGTCCTTGCCAGCTTGGGTTCCTGTGTCCCCATGAGGGTAACAGGAGAGCTGCCTGAAAGGCACATGGGCTAGTGCTAAAATATTCCTTGGGAAATTACTTGAATTCCTTTATCCTAAATCTCACCAAGTCTTTGTGTCTTTAAATAATTTCTGCATTGTTCATCTCTTCCTGTTTTCATTTTCTTTCCCTCTCCGAGTGTTTCCTGTGGGCCTCCTGGCTGCTTCTGCCCTCACCTCTCCCCTCTGCACCAACTTCTCCTTTTTCCAGTCCCTTCCAGTCTGCTCCTCCCTCCGCCAGCAGCCCTTCCGAGCCAGACATCACATTCACAGCACTCCACAGCTGCTCTGACCGGGTGGTTGGGGGTCCTCATCACTGGACCGTCCCTTGGCGGGGAGCACCCAGGTGGCGTAGAGGCGATGGGTGAGCAGACGACAGTCCCACAAATGGAGTGCTTTGGCCAAACATGGCTCCTCATCAGTAGAGCATCTTCAGTGGAGAACTGGGGATGACCTGACCCCCACTGAAGTGCCATGACCCACCTGGGAGCACCTGGCAGTAACAGCCCCCTTACTTCTCCTGCCCCCACAGGGGGTCGGAGGGATGTCCAGGACAGCGGGGTGGTAGCTGAGGCCCTGGTCTGGGGGGCAGGAGGCAGTGCAGCCCTCCAGTACTGGGACATCTCCAAAAGAGGCTCCAGGAAGGCTGCCCAGCCTGGGTACACACCCCAGGCTAGGCAGGGCAGGCACTGGGACGTCGCCCAGCCTCTGCCAAAGGTATTGCTACTCCCCTGGGAGGGTTGGCTGCCGTGGGGAGCTGTGCCAGCAGTGCCACCAAGGCAGGGGTTGAGTTGGTGGGGTAGGAGAGGTTTGAAGAGATCCGGAGAATTGTGGGGCCCACTGGTCCACCTCATCGGTGCAGAGCGGCTGGCGTGCTCCTTGGCTGCAGGTGCCGGCATCCACCTGGATGGGGCAGCATCAGGTAGCTGCAGCGCATGAAGCTCTGCAAATGCTGCCAGGGATGTTCTCATTTTTCCCCCCTATTGCTTCTTTTTTATGTAAGCAAAAGAGTTCTTTGTTGCCAAAGAAAAACACTAGCAAGAGAAAAGCGGGCATGAAGGGACACAGCAGGAAGCACGTGGCAAGCCATGATGGGCCTTGACACAAATTTTCTGGTTTTTAAGTGGCTTAATATAGTCCTGAAAAAAAGTCCTTATTGTTATGAAATAATCTTCTTGCTCTCCTTAAAAACATCCTGATTATATGGGCAGCAGAGCAGCCTGGTCCTTTGGCACCTAACAATGATATTTAATTCCCAGACAGATACGTCCTGGCTCTGGGAATTTAGATGGAGTGCCAAGATCAGAGCCTGTCCCTACGCAAAGCTCTTTCTGCCTGCGCTACAGAAAGTATTTCCTTTCCTAAAGCGTAGGCAACTGAAGCAAAGGTTTCTAGTCAACAGGAGGGTGATGTTTTTAGACATTTAGAATCATGACTGCAGGAGCTGAAGGAAGGAAAATTATATCAGCATGAGGTCCATCCAAGAGATATATCAGTTATTTAACTGATAAGTACATGCAGAAAGATCAAAGTCTCCTTCTGTGATGAATAGCTGTGATTCACACAGCTGGGAGGTGTGAAGAAATTACTCTAGCTAGCTAGCTATCACTTGCTAGCTAGAAAGAAAGCATTTCTTTACACTTACTTTAAGGTATCCCTTTTGTTCTACAAATGTTTAAAGTACTACCCCGTAGCAATCAAATGGCAGGTGAAGAAGGAAGAGGAACAGCGTGTTCTTGACAGAAGAAATAAGTCACAGTTCCCTCCCACCGCCAGAAAGGGAAGTCAGCACAGCTGGAATCACAAACAGCACCAGGGGAAATCACCTCTTCGTTTTCACCTCCCCCTTCTCCATGTCCTACGGTGGCAGGCCAGCGAGCACTGAGGTTGCAGGCAAGGGGGCAAAAAAGACCTGCGCGGGCTTTCCAGCTCGTTTTGACGCATCAAGTGTTTGGAAAAGCAAAGTGAGTTGAACTCTGCCCCTGCTGTGTCCAAGAGCAAAATCCTCGGGTGTTTCCAAGCTGCCGCAACAGCTGGGAGCTCATGTTTCCCTGCAGACCTGTGTGGCCGAGGGATTTCCCAAAATGCAGAGAAGCCTGCAGCAGCAGCCACCGGGGCATGATGGTCACTGGTGGCCGTGGAGCACCCAACTCCTTGCCCTGAAAGCAAGCTGTCTAGGTAAATAAGCATGACCCCAGAAAAACAGACCACTCCGCCTTCCAACACCCCAGGACAAGACAGGGAAATGTCCGGACGTGGCCACATCTTGGCCACTTCTGCCAGCAAGTCCATCGCCCACTTGGGGTAGGAGCTGGGGCTCCCTCCCTCCTCCCCACAAGCCTGCTTCACAGGTGTGCCATGTCCTTCAGAGGCTCCCTGGAGCTCCTCTCCTCCTCACTACCCCACATCTGCTCTCCTTCTCCCCTTGCCTTTTCCCACTACCCCACATCTGCTCTCCTTCTCCCCTTGCCTTTTCCAGGGCCCCATAGTGACCCCTCTCCCTGACCCTTCGCGTCCCCTTCTCTATTTCCTGGGCTCCCTGCTCCCCCCTCTCTGCACACACCNCCCTACCCCAGGGTCCTGCCAAAAATGAGTGGGGAAGACAAGCAGGGCTGTGCTTTGGATATCGCTGTGCTGGGAAACAGCCATGAATGGCCTTTGCACCTCTGAGCAATGGAGGGAAATTTGAGGCCCTGACAAACAAATGTTAGGGCTTTCATGTGTCCTTCAGAACCCCCGCCCCACCGCCTTGCTGCAAATTTAATTCCCTTCTACAAGCAAAGGGACCCATTCAGCACCAAAGGCACTGCCCCGAGCTGGACACCCCCAAGGCCTCGCAAAGCTACACACTTGCACCACAAAAGGCAGCGCTGGCTTCTGGCTCCAGGCAGAGCCTGGGTCCAGCTCAGACCCCGGCCGGGGAAAGACTCGAGGTTTTCCTGGGCCTCTGCGTTGCAGAATAAAGCAACCGACAGCCTGCGATGCCCCGTGTCGCCGCACAGGGTCTCCAGAGGCCCAAGCAGCCTGGGAAAAGGCATCTGGTTGCTCTCCCACATGAACCCATAGAAATGAACTATTACGTAGTAAAGGCAGCAAAAGCTGTGTTTTCGCAGCATGGTCTTGGTGCGGATTACTCAGCTCCGCTAGCTCAGTATAGCGTCAGATAGGTATCAACCTGAGGTGTTTCTCAGGACTTTTTTAGAAGCGAAACGAAGGTCCAGCAGAGGGTACAAACTGCCTCTCTGCCCTACAGCCCTTCCCACAGCCGGCCCCACACCTCCCTCTGCCAGCGGGCACAAAGGGGCACACTGAGGAGGCAAAGTTTCCAGGGTCTTCTTCCTACAGCAGTCCCCGGCTGCTCCCTGAAGTGAAACAGGCATGTGCGGGGACACGGGTTAAAGCTGAAAAGGAAAAGGGTGCGCAATACAAAGTGAAGATCAAATGGCGATGGGAGGCAAGAGGAGGGCAGCAAGAAGGACAGAGCTACCCTGTGATGGCCACTTTTTTGTTTGTTGCCTGAGCAGTGCCTACTGCTCAGTCAAACCCTGGGCCTGGGGTGCCTTGGCCTCCTCAGCCTGTAAATGAAGGTGTTTATTCGATGTTTATTTCATTCTCAACCACATGCACTCTGCGTGGCTCCCCTGCTCCCACCTGTGCTGCAAACATGATGGAGGATTGCTGATATCATCGACTTGCAGGCACCTAAGTGAAGCGGCCGCCCTAAGGTGGGAACCGAGCCCCCCACGTAGTTGGAAGAAAAGCTACGTTAAGCCATAAGTCCCGTTTTCTCCCACTAAGCAGGCAGCCAGTCTCCCAGTTTGGGCTGCCACCTCAGGTTGGATAACGTCAATACTCCTCCCTGCACTACGCACTGCCGGGGTGTCCGCACGTGGTGCCTACCACTAGTGGAGAAGGAGAGTCTCCCTTGCTTTCCTTCAGTTTTCATTCTCCCTTGCTTTCCTTCAGTTTTCATCTGTATTTCTTCATTGCAGACCACAGGTCACTGGGCTGCCTTTCCCTTTGTTGTACACCATCTGCTCATACCCCATTAGTGGCACACAAGTATGGCCAGATGCCTTCACCCTGTCATTACCAGCCTTGGGTGAATTGTTCCCCGACACTGTGTGTGTACAGGGCGAGAGATGGGAGCAAAAGCCATTACTGTCGCACCAGCTCACAGACCTAACCCAAGAGAGCTGATGCCAAGAAAGTGCAGGGGCTCTGCGTGTCCTCAGAAGGGGGCTTGCAGACCTCTGCCAGCGTGCCTGCCGAATTGCACAGTGCCACCACTGCCTCGGGGGGAGCAGGGTCTGCTCCTGGGTGTAGAAACCAGACAAGTGCATGCACTCTGGGGTGCAGATTTTGGAAGGAAAGACTCGGTATGCGAGAGCCCTGCTAGGAGGGAGGAGAGACTTCTTGCATGCAGAAGCAGAGTGAAGCCATGAGGCGGTGTGGGAAGACGTCGTGGAAGATTGATGCTACCTGACACTGCTCATAATAACACTTTCAGCTTTCAGGCCCAATTTTTTCATGCCCAAGTGGCTGCTTTGGGATGAGGTTTTCCTAGGAGCATGGAGGAAACTGCAGCCAAAACGCTTTGCAAGAGCGAGATTGGGGAACGAACACTGTTTAGCCCAGAATTTTGGCAGACATCTAATTTTGGCAGACATCTAATTTTGGCAAAGCTGCAGTGCCCCAACATGCTGGAGCAGGGCTTTGCATTTAGCAGGGAGGTGGCTTTCAGTCAGAGAAGGGAGTTTTGCTGTTCTTGGAACAATCTGCCCAAATTTGGTCAAGATATGGAAGCTTTTGGAGAAATTTCAGTTTGTACATCCTCAGAAAAAAGCTCACTGGATCTCCCCAAGGACAGTTTGCACTGAGCATGTTTAGTAGCAGGACTTCAGAAAGATCCCTGCTCAAGGCTGATGCACAGCGCTACCAGATTTTAGCACCAGAGCTGAGAGTAGTGGTGCTAACACTCCTGGAGAGCCCTGGCTCCTTCTCCTAGGCCCAGGCAGTATGGAGAAGGCAGATGCCTACCTGAATGCAGATGGACCAGGCACCAAAAGTAGGCAGGGAGATGGGTGGAACAGGTAGGGATAAAAGCCTGGGAGTCAGGAGCAGAGGATCAGACTGGGACTACGTGCCACGCATGTCACTTCTCACACGCCGAAGGCTAAGACAGCATTAATTATGGTGCTGCAGCCTCTTTACATAACTGTCAAGTGAATCTGCATCTGCTTCTCCTTCCCACTTTATCTTCTATTCCACATCATCCCCCTTCTCCTTCTGTCATCTCCTCTCCCCCTTCCCCAATGCCCTTCCCTCTGACTTTGACCACTGCCCTTTCTCTGCCCTTCTTGTAACATCGATATTTTGCTGCCAGCCCCTGTAATTGCTTAGCTGTTTGTTTCTTTGTCCTCACACTGTCACGCTACCTTTCAGCATAGTCCAGCCCTCCCACATGCCACATCTGACATTTAGAGCACGTGGGTTTCTTGAAGGGCTGTGCTCCCTCCAGCATTGCTGAGTCCTCTCTCTCTTACCTTCACCCAGCACTGCAAACTGATCCATGTTACCTGCCAGGTGGCCTTTGCCTAACTTCACCATCAGCACAGATGATAACTTAGGTGCTCTTACATGTTCTCAGCTCTCCCTCCCTGATTCTTGAAGTTACCAGTTCTCCCTAACCCACCTGGGACCCGGCCCCCCCAGCTTCTCCCGTGGCAAAGTCTCTCCTGGCTCACCCCAGCCCCTGGTTTGCTCTTCACTTCTGCCCCTCCCAAGAGTGGTCCTCTGGGGCTGAGGACCGCTTCCAGTGAGTCTATGACCAGGCTGACTTCCTGTGTTACAAATTCATTTGCTTGTTCTTCCTTATTCTTATGGAAGCATTTCTGCATCTATAACTTCATTTATTCTTGCTCCTGCCTCTCCACCAGCACAGAGACAGTCTTTTTCTCATAGAAAAGTTTTTCTGCCTTCCTTTCCCCTCTCGCCTAGTCATTTCCCCCAGGGACCCCAGCCTATCTCTTCATCTCCCTTCATTACCTCTTCTGGAGCTTCTCAGGTTGGCATTACGCAGGGAAACGGAGCCAATCTTGCCTCTCAGTGTTGTGGCAGGAGGATCCTTGCGTCCTCCCATCCTTTCCAGCTCCCACCGTTCCCTCGTTGAGCCCCTGGAGTGCCAGCTCACTGGATATTTCTTTGGGCCCATTCAACTCGCTAACCCTGCAGAAAATGTCCTTCTGAGGCTTTTAGCTGGGGTTTTTCCTGCAGGGTTTTATTGGGCTGAATTTACAATAGTGAATTGAAAGCCAGCGGGGCAGGGGAAGGGGCAGCATCTGGCCAAGGAGAGAAGGCACCTTCCTCTTTCAGTGGCCACAAGCTGTGAGATTGGCTCAAACCACTGACTGTAGCTTCACCCTCACTTTTCTCTGGCTCTTTCCTTCATACTACGAATGTGTCTCCCTCTTAAAGAACAACAGCCTCGATTTCTCTTGCGTTTCCAGTGAAGACCTCCAAGTTCCTTTCCCTTTAAGCTCACTGGCAAATGGGTTTTACATTATCTCCAGTCTAGAGTCTCCAAACGTTACTCTGCTGAGTTTCTGACCACGTCTTTCCCAGCTAAACCTCACAGCCAAATACTCATTAACAGGTGTCTTGGTCTGCCCACTCCTCTCCCCACAGACAGCAGTGGTCATGAAACCCTTGCCTTTGCTGGGCCCCAGGGCTCCAGCCTTCTCTGGCACTTGTCTCCCAATCTTCCCTCCTCTCCTCAGTCTCTGTCACTATGGGTAGCGTTCAGGCCTGTAGCGTGGAAGCCATCTTCATCAGAAAGCTCTCTCTGTGTTTTCCCATTCAAGCTATATATAGATTCAAGTGTAGGAATACTTGAACAAATTCTTTTGCACCACAGTTTTACCGTGAACGTGCCAGTTTACCCAGATGGCAGGCTCTCATACCAACTCAGGCAAAGAAAGCCTCAGCTTCCTATCTAGAAAATGGGTAGATTTTGCTACCATCTCTTCTAATAGCCTAAGATGCTCAAAGGCTCTGCAGGAGGAACTGTATCTTGTAGTATTGCAGTATTGAAGAGGATCAACTGCTTATTTCATTATGGGAAGCAAATCTGAGTAAAAAGCAATTTATACTGATGTAACTGAATCTATGCTAGCGCTTTTAGTGGCATAACTATGTTAGCAAAAAGCCCCCATACTTCTAACTGACATAATATTGCTGGAAAGATTTTATGTATAAATGGGTCTACAGATTTATTTGCCTCAGGCATTTCTACCTGTGGTTCTGGTTATTTATTTTGGTTTGTTGTACCAAGTCAGGTGTACAGCATGCTAAAATGCTCTGTCACTGGCCAGTGTGCACATCCAAGTACTTAGGCAGGGCTGGGCACTCTCAGCACCTGTGTGAGCCCAGGTTTGGAAATCCGAAGTCCTCTTTGCTGCTCCCTGGGGCAATGCCTTGTAGAGCATTTTTGCAGGGAAGTGTAGGATTTCTATACAGCAGCAGAATTTTGTAAGAGTTCGAGTGTGTGCCTGACACTTCCTTTTCCTCTGTCCTACATTTGCTTCCCATAATTTTTGCACTATTTAAAAGAAATCCTTTTATTTCCATATATTTTTCCTCTGTCCATCATTAATCCAGATCATGCTTGGATCAGCAGAATTCGCCCATCAGTTTTAGACCAGCTGTGATACCCTTCTGCAGCAGGTGAAAAACATCACTGTGGTAACAGTGACTGGTGATCTGATGAACAGCAGCCTTGGTGGGGGGAAAAGCCACATTCCCAGAATTGCACACCTGCATTATCCCCAGCCCCCCAGTAGCACGGTGGTGCAAGGAAAGCTGTTTTCCCGCTGGGAAGGCAGTTGGGGTGGCAGCTTGGACAGGAGGTCAGCAGGGAATCAGCTCAGGGGTGGAACAGCCATGAGCCTGGGGCTAGCAAGAGCTGGGAGGGAGCAGGGGAAAGGATAGGTGAGAGGCAGGTGTGCAAAGCCACGAGGAATATCTTCCACACAGGATAATGAGCCCATGCAACAGCTTTTGTTGCAGAAAATGGAATGGCCTCCATGAACTGAAGTGGGGAAAGAGAGGGGTTGCACCTCCCTCTTCCTTCCTCCCTGCAGACACTGCTGGGTCACTGGGGATATGTCACTGCCATTAGCTTTGGCAAACACGCATCTTCCAGAACATGAGACTTGTCGCGGGATGCAAGCAGGTACAGTCCCCTCCAGACATGCTGGTGGGATCAGAATAGCAGCAGTGAGTGAAGAGGGACACAGCATGTCTCAGGAAAAGGCTCACTGGAGGTGTGAGGAGCAGCAGAGATTCACTTCCATGTAAGTAGGTGTAGGATGGCTGCTACATGTGCTTCCAAAAGGCCAGAAGTAATTCCTCAAGGCTGGGCTGAACCTCAGAGGAGACCAACCCCCTTCCAGTTATTGCAGAGCACTGGGCACTGGGGCCACAAGCTGAGGCACAGGGGCAGTCCTGAGATGGCAGCCAGTGCTGGACACACTGCCTGCTGAGTTTCAGCATGAAGCACAAGGACAGTTATTAAAACTGTTTGCAGAGCTGTTCACCTAAGGGAACTGTCAAGGTCAATGCTGTGTCCTATATTCTCTTATTTTATGTACGAATGGAGGGAGACAATAAAAATACTGTATAAGCTCCTGTTCTAGACTTTTTTCATGATGGGACATTTTGTTCAGTGCGTTAGTATCTATTCCACAGTGTGTGGATTTATTTTTCATCTTGAGAGAGATTCATTTTCCTGCAATTAGGACAAAGAATCAAGCTGGGCTCAGAAGGCATGAGCTGGCTCCACTGCTGTCTGCTCACATGCAGCAAGGTGCCTTTTAGCCAGTGAAGAGCCTTTGCTCCATGCTGGCCTGTAACATCTGGGTTACTGCAGCAGACCCGATGTCACGGATGCACCAGGTTTCTTTGATTTTCCTAAAGCACCTGTCTGGAGGCTTGTGGTACCCCTGTGCAGTCCTGGTTGGAGACCCTGCTAGGTCTTTTCTCAGTCAGAAGCACATGGAGGTTTCTGTGGAGGCATGAGGCTCCAAGGATATATCTCTCATTTCTTCTGAGCACTGATTTGGGTCACCATCGCTGGACTATGAAGGCTGAGCTTCTCCTGAACACTAGTATCACTGGGAAGAAACACTGAGAACTGTTCCTATTTCAGCAGGTAGTGAAAGGAAAGTGGCAACTGTAAGAGTTCCCTAGCAAAAAACATTTACAGATACAGGCCAATCAATATGGTAGTAATGAGCACCTTTCTGGACAGCTTGTTTTGGGACAGCTGTATATCTACAGGCACGTCTAGTGCAGGGGTTCCTTGCAAGTCCATCATTTCAAGTAAAGGGACCTTATAGGTGTGGTCTCAACAAGGGAATACAGTAGTATTTTCAAGCACCCTTGCATTACTCTTGAAGGTGATGAAGTCCTACAGAAGGCAGGCACTGCCTGTGGTTCTGGAGCCTGTTGATGCACAGCAGCTTACAGAGATGGTCCCTGCAGAGCTTATTATAAAAAGCCACACAATGATGGAAGAAGCAGAGTGAATTTTCCTCAGGATCTCAGATAAAGAACCAAAGAGCATCTTCCAGAAAACAATGCAGAGGTGACACAGACAAAAGAAGTATTTTTGCATATTTGAACAAGATACTTTGCAAGAACACCAGGAGAAAAGCACACACATTTAAAAAAAAAATTGTTCAGGACTGCATTGCAACTGCCTCCCTCCTGGCTTACATTTGCCTTTGTTTCATCTCACCATCTCTGCCCTCTGTCTCTTCATTGTGGTCTTCAGAGGTTGCTCCCTTGGTTCATGGTGGATTTTTGCAATGACAACAAGGGTGGAGGCCAGTTCCCCACCGCTGTTTCCACCCTCACAATATGTGCTCCCTAGATCCTTTGCATTGCATCTCAGCTCTCTGCTGCTCCTGGCGCATATCCCCAACCTCAACACCTGAGTCCTGTGGCTGCCCTGTAGCTAAACTCCCTTAGCTGTTTCTGCAGGCGGAGGAGATTGAGGACATCCTTCCTGGTCTGGACAGGGAGAGGAGGTTTAGATAGTGGAGTCCATTTATTTGCCTTCTTGGGAAGTTGGGCAGCAAGCAAAGAGGTTTCCAAAACTGTTGGTAGGTTATAGAGCGGGATTAAAGAGGATAGGGAAGTATCTTGGCCAGGGCAGGTGAAAGGTGTGACCAGAGCCATCACTGCTGTATGAAGAAAGTGAATGACAAGAGTGTGGCTGGATGACTGTTGGGACAGGCGTCAACCATGCCATCTCTACCCTGGCACTGTGCTGACAGCCAGAGAGGAAGCTGCAATTGGTGTTTTCCTGGGGTGTTTCCCATCAGTTGGTAGAAAGGTATAATTTTTCTAGCAGGAATAAAATGTAAAAGTATGCACAAAGTAGAAATCCTTGCGTAAATATGTTTTTCCCTGGTTTACAGTGCAGTGGGCTCAGTTTAGATAAGCTCTTCTTGTGATATTAGATTAAAGCCCTAAAGAGCAGCTGCGGTCAGTACCCAGACACAGCTGGAGCCAGAGATGTCGGTCCATGGCCTAAAGTCCAATCCTCAAATCTAAGCCTTTAAACTACATTTTTTTGACTTTTTTTCTGTTACAGCCCAGGTATGACATTGTTCTTACTGGCAAGCTTATTGCGTGGTGAATTCCCATCAACGCTGTTATGCCTGACTCACCCCAGGAAAGACAAAACAGAAATCTGTCTGTCAGTCCTTACCAAGGCTGGGACCCTTAACTGCGTTTCTTAGACTTATTTCTGAGTATCTACTAGCATCTGAAAGTGCCTGTGCAGGCAAGCGACTGCCGTTCGGTGCTTTCTCATTTGAATTTGGCAGTCCCTGTCTGTTCAGATTTCTTTGTCAAAGGGCACATTACCAAAATTCCCCTCTCAGCCAGTAGCCCAAGGCATGGCTTGTTAGCTGAAGATTGTTACTTATTTACCTGGCTTGTTAGCTGAGGATTGTTGGCCTTATTTACACTGACACTAACCAGGCTTCTTGCCTTCCATCTGGAAATCACTGAAGGTTTGTCTAACCAGGGCTACCCTGACTCTCAAGAAAGTTAAGACTACTCTGCTTAAGGTGCGAACTCCATTTCTGCAAGTAAAAGCATGCTTGGTGCCTTCTGAAGGGGTGGGGTGCAGCTAAGTTGCTTTCATTTCTGTGGACTGAGTTTGCCATTTTAGTTGAGTCATCCCATTTTTCCCTCTTGTCCCTGGGAGGTGGTCCAGCGATGGCCAGACTCCTCAGTCCTCCCTTCTGCATCCTGATGCTTCCCTGTGCCCAACGGCTACGAGACACCTACCACATACTGCACCGCCACGAGCTGAGAGGAGGGGAAATTCCAGGAGCGATGTGGGAGAGAGCAGGACTGGGCATGCAGCTGGGTCCCAGGACAACCCTGCTGGCTCATTTCCTCCTGTGAATGAGGACTGGGGGTTGCTCTTCAAAGGGGTAGGTTGGCTCTTGCCGACCCGGCAGTCTCTGGTTACGGTGTTCTCTTTCTGGCAGATCCGCAGGTGGCTCCAGCTCAGTGCCTGGCCACCCAGTCACTAGGTGACCCTGGGAAAGCAGCAGGAAGGTCAGCCAGGGACAGGGAGGATGGAGACCTCCACTTTCAACAGCGTCCTGTGCAGTTATGATGCACTTGGAGTAACAAAAAAATTGCTTCTGGGTCTCAGCAAAATGACAGCCTGTCTTGCATCCCCAAGTCAATGAGAATTGGGCTCACGGTGCCATTTCCAGGAAGTCTTCTAGATCTTGCCCTTTGACAGCAAGATAAGATCACTGGCACATACGACAAAAGGGATGAGAGAGGATGCTGTTCTGGCTATGCTGTCATACCCTCATCTAGCCTGCGAGCTAACTCAGCCTCCCCTGTGACTCCCAGCTCCCTGCTCATCCACCCTGGAGAAGCACCAGTTCACTTCCAAGTCCTTTTGGGATAGGGCAGCTGGTTCCCCCTGAAGCAAACCCAGGTGCAGTGGGGAGAACAGTTCACCCCAGGACGGCCTGAGGAGGTGGCAAGGGCAACGTGCACCAGGTTTTCCTTCCTTCACTCCACATTGTCCCCCAGCACTGTTCCACACAGGCACCCCCGGGCACCAGTTTTCCCATAACCTCACCTCACATGGAGTGGCATGCAGCAGGAGGTTTTATAGCTTCACGCTATAAAAGCACATCTGCAGTGGGCTGCGATGCAACCCTCTCATTGCTTCAGACACTTTGAACTGAGAAAACACAGAAGAAACATTGATCATGTCCTAAAGCCCCAGCTGCACCGCATGGAGCCCGGAGGAGGGCTGGGGCAAGCCCGCTGTGACCTGGATGTGGTCACCATGCTTAGCACCGAGCAGTACGAGCACAGCCACTGGCACCAGCTGGCTGGGGCAGCGATCACACATGTGTTGGGGAAAATAGGTTTGGCAGAGCATCACAGCCCGTGATGACCCCACTGCCTTTCACTTCTCTTTAGGAGACAGAGAGAGCAAGAGTTGTCAATATTTCATGACATCACCAGCTACAGCGCTGCTGCCTTCCAAATATAGTTGCTTGTTATATGTTTATTACCTGTAAGAACATTAACTTGCAGTTACTGGCATAACTTAGCTACTGATGAAAGGTCCTTTTTACTTTGTTTGCTTTCACAGACATTTGCTTGCTGTAATTAAGTAACCGCAGTGCTACCTTCATTAACAGGGAGAACTTTCTCTTTCAAGATGACTGCCTGGAAGGTAAAGCACCACTTGTGCCAAGGAACACTGTCAGGGGGCACACCTTCCCTTTTTTCAGTGCTTACCACACAGAAAAGGGCAGAGCTAGCAATGGAAATATGGTTTTATATGCTTTCTCTTTAAGAAGATGTTCTGCCTTGTAAACAATATTTAATGGTACTTATTTTAAAGTTCAGCACAGAGCTCCTTTTTGTGTGGGCAGAACTTCTTCATGAAGAACAAGAGGTATTTGCATATACACATGCGATTCAAGAGAAGGTATTGCAAAAAAGGAAAAAAAAAGAGGGTAATATATGCCAGCCTTATCCTCCCGATCTCTTTGTTTCTTCCTATACCCATCTCTTTTTCCATATCCTCTTCATGACTAGGAATGTGCCTGTAAAGTGCCATGCTACATAAACGGAGCAGGAAAAATGACCGGAGAGGAGCCCTCACTGCTGGCCAAGTGAAACGCCGTTACCAGCTGGGATTTGTTTGACTGCTGCAGTGCAGCAGAACCAGTGGGTGTAGGTCTCCCACAGAGAGGGGGGGATGATGTGGTGCAGGTTTCTGCTTGCAGGAGCACGTGGGGGCTCAGGAGGCATCTGTGCTGCAGCCCAGCTCATCTGATACAAAGCCGTCACCCTGTGTTGAGGCATTGGCCAGATCCTGGCAGTGATGCACCCAGAGGACAAACTGACAGGTGCCTTGCCTTGGGGAGTCCTCGGCCGCCGCATCTATGGGCCCTCTTCTATGCATGCAGCCGTTTGCCTGCCATGAAGGTGCTACAGCTCTTATCCCCAGTGTATATTTGGGGGGGGCGGTATGTAAATGCGTAGAGCAACCAACCCAGAGGGAGGTACAAGCTATGGGCAAAGCCCAGGACCCCTGAAGGCCATTGCAGAGAGCTCAGAGTGAGTGGAAGAAGAAATGTTATGGATCATATGGTAAAAATATCATAACTACAAAACTAAACTGCAGCCCTGACAGTTGCGTGCCTGGGAGGGACATACAGATTTCCTTTCTGTGAAACCACAGCAGGCTCTGCTACAGCGCATGGAAAATTCCCACCAGAAAGGAGAGGTCTCCTGCTGCAGGGCCAGAAAAGCATCTGAGGAATTATCTAGGATGACTCACATAAATCTTATTTCTAACAGACAGAAAGATCAGCCCAGCATCACCTCTGCAAGTTCTGGTCTGTAGTAATTTGACACTGCAAACTCACTTCTTGCTCTGTCATACAACCAAATTCTTCTGCCTGGTTTAGGCAGCACTTCATTGCAGTTAACAGAAGACCTCTGCAATTTTTGTTAATAAGATTGCAAGATTTTTCTCCTTGATGTCTCCAAACAAACCCATTGCCTCCCTAGACTTAAACTGAGAAGCTGGAGCATGAGCTCCTGTCACACCACAAAAATTGTGCTTGTTTAGAGCTTTTATGGGCCCCTAAAAATAAAACTTCTATTTTCTTGGTTTTTTCCCCCTCTCTCTTTTTTCAAAAGCCTCTGTTTATCCAGATGAGCACAGGCTAGTTTTCCAAGCTCATTTGAACATTTTCAGAGGAGATATGCTTACTTCATGTTCTTCACACTTTGCACATTCTGCTGCTTGGTCACTCCTGCTATTAGTAAAAAAGTGTACAGTTCAGGGAGAAAGCCTGTGTGAGCATGTGTGTGTATCTTTTTCTTAGTAAATACCTGTCTCAGAACCCAAAGTGAAACTAAAAAATGCATTTGTTCACAGCAGTCACTTCACAGCCCTCAATTAATTTGGAGATTCACTGCTTAGATGCAGCATCAAATTCAGAGCAGTTGTACAGAAGCAGAGGCTTGCTGCCCTTCTGCAAATGCGGTACGACGTGGCAGAGCCCCACTAGACCAGACAGATGCCAGGCAGAGGGAAGGGTGTCATAACCATGACAGAAAGATCAGTGAGATGGAAAGGCAATCACAAGAAGGAAGCAGGAAAGGATAGAAAGCATTTGGAAGGAGGGAAAGGGCAGGAGTGCACAGAGTGAGCCCAAAGGGAAAGGTGAGAAGGAAGCTAAGGGCCCCAGGCTTTGAGCTGTTCATCCCAAAAAAGCCCAGTCAAAACCACAGGGTGCTTTCTGCACCCCCTGCGCTGGCTCCCGATGCTGGCTTCTCTCCACAGGCTTCCTCCAAGGCTTTGCTCAGAGGCTCTGGATCAGTGCCCATGATGGAGGCAAAGTGACTCTGGCCAGCCCCATCTCATCAGACTTCCACAGGCACCTCATGCATTTGTGCAATATGGCATCAACATGCTGTATCCTCCTCTCGGAGACAACATGATGTAGATGCCTCCTCAGGATACCTGGATCTCATCTGCAACTTGGAGCTCCACGTGACGGTGGGTGCTCTCACAGGAGCATTTTTGGGTGACGGAGGCTCAGTGGTTTGCTGGTGCCTGGCACCCCTCTGCTGTGATTGCCCGCAGCAGAGGGGTGCCCAGGTGCGTGACCCAGAGCTCCCCTGGGCATGCTGACCTGGGAGGAAGCACAAGATGGGTGTCCTGCTCCTGCTCAGACGCTCCTTTGGGGGGAGCAGGATAAGCATGACAGCACCTCTTTTCCCAGTGAGAGGTATCTGACAACACATCCCAGTATTGCTATTATCAGGAAATACGGGTGATGACTGCAACACTCCCTGTTTCATAATCAGAGGAAGAAACATCTCTGACCCCATCTCTGACTAAAGGACAGCATATTTCCCACTCCTGGGTGTGGGGTTAAACCAACATGGTAAAGTTTTTGAAGCCCTTTTTTTTTCTGATTTGCACAGGAGCAGGCAGCCTGCTGTCCCCGATGTGCTCGCCACCAACCGAGCTCCCCTGGGAACACCACTTGAAGGACAGGAAGGACACACGATCAAAAAGGAAGCCAGTCGCGCACTCCCAACCTGAATTTCTGGCACTGGCAGCGTGTGATGCTGCAGAAGTGCAGAGGCTTATTCTCAAGTGGATTTGAAGTAAACAGAAGTTGTCATGGGTTACCAGGGAATGCTCAGGGGATGCCAGCCTCCTGACGGCCAGTCCCACTGGCATCCACTCTTACCAGAGAGCTGGCAATCCAGGGTCATCACAAGTGGACGCTGATCCAAGGGAGAGCTCTGATGATGCTGGCACTGCAGCAGGCACCGGTTCTTGTCTTGAAAGGACAATATGGAACAGTAAAAAACCATGCTCTCGCCAGGGAGCAAAGGGACTAGGTGCTGAAGACACTGGCATTCCTGCTATGTGACACACGGCACGTAGGCAACTGATTCACCAATTTCCTACTAACTTCTGTCTCTTTTCTACATTTACGCCATAATCTTGCAAGCTGGGAACTTCCAGGCAAACAAGGAAGGCCAGGGGAGGTGGCCATATAGATGAGAGTGAGATTAGTATGAAAGTAACGTCTCCTATAACGACTTCAAGTTTTAGCTACTGTGAAAGAATGAAAAAAGATGGGAAAAACTGAAATATCATCAGGTCTCTGGGGTTGGACTTTACCTGGAAGGTCTAAAAATAAGGATCCTCACTGTAAGTGATTTCCATTTCACAGCTCTTTCTCTTTCTATTTTCTATTTTGAGAGTCTTTTCCAGTTACACAGTCTCTAGTTATGGGAGTTTAGAATGGAGAATTTCTTATCAGAAAGGGGAATTAATCTTTAAGTGTACCCAACACTCATCATGGAGAAGTAGGTCCCTTCCCAAAGAGAATTCAGGTTAACAGCCAGTCACCCAAATTTTCCTGCAAAGGCCAGGACATGAAAAGGAAGGAAACAGAAAGCGGAAGAAGTTAAAGGCAAGACAAAAGAGTCAAAACAAAACAAAACTTGCTTTTGCTGTGATAGTCTGCCAAGAAACATTGAGGTAGCAGAGAATGAAAATGCGTATTTGCTGCTTTTCACAATGAGGCTGTTTTCTCCATTGAAAATGTTGTCCTTGAAAACATTTATGAATCCACTTCCGTGACTCCACTATTTTAGAAAACCAGTCCCCTGGGGATTTCACACTACCCTAACAAGGACATTTTAATATAAATCCTCTTTTTTATTCTTTTTCCATTTTGTGATTTTCCATACTGTCTCCAATTGGGGAAAATGTACGGCAGTGAACTATGCAAGCCTGTTAAACTTTAGCTTTTCAGTTTTCCCTAGGGCCAGTGTTACACTGCTTTTTTTTTTTCCCCTTTTTTTTTTTACCTGCTCTGTAGCTTTGCTGAAGCTGAGGAGGATTTGAAAGCTGCAATAGGAAAAAGAAAATGAAACATGACTTTGTAATGCCCCCCCTAGCATGCAGTCAGCAAAGTCTGGGCAAGACACTGAAGACCAATGTGCACAAGTCAATGTATGTGACAGTTTTGCTTGGATCACAGTTGCAGTGTATGGTTCCTCACAGCCCCTTAAACTACACTGATCTAGAATATGAGCATCTCTACTTCCATTTCTAAACCCTGACTACACATTGTTCCTTGATTCATCATAACTTTGAAGAAGACATTTTTTCATAAACAGAAAGAAAATGATAATGAAATTCACATGATATTTCAAGTTTTTCTTTGATGTTTCCCATGTAAAAATTGACTTTTCCCCAGAAATGACAAATTCCCAAATGTGAGGACTGATTTTGCTAAAATGTCATTTCTCAGCGAGGAAATATTTAAGTGGAAATATTTTGACCTTTTTCAGGGTGATCTTGGAATCCTTCCATTTTGGGGAGCACAGTTAATTGAGGGTAATAAAACTTCCCTGAATGCTTTTTGAGAGATGCACAGAAGGCAAGATGATCAGAGCCAGTGTTGTAACCATAGTCCCCACAAAAGACGGATTACCCCATCACAACTTCCTCTGAACCGTAAGGTTAATGAGTTCAGTTAGCTTGGAATAGATATAGAAGTTTTGTTTATTGTCAGCACTTGTCCAATGTCTGTTACCAAGACTGATGGGTGTAGTGACTACTGCCAGCACCTGTAGGTGCAGCTTTGTTGCATAAGCAGCCAAAAGAAACGCTCGTCGTCCTCTTCTGCTGCTGCGCCTTTGCCACACGCTCCCCTCTGAATCCTCCGTGCAGCTCTTGTTCCATGTGCAGTGGAAATCTCTCTGCTTGCTCTGCCTCTGTTTGCATTTCTGTTCCCCTTTCCTGCACTCTTCTACTCCCAGATCCTTTCTGATGTCTCAGAGCTCTCTGCTGCTGCTCTGGCTGTGCACCACATGCCCTCCATCGCCCTCCTCTCGCCCAACCGTCACCACCCCTCTCTCCCTGTCCCCCACTACCCCACAGCACCCATCGGCGGGGATGCTCTGACCATGCTCCAACAGCTGCCAGCCTGAATTACCTTCCCCGCTCCTGGAAGCGGGCTGTTAGCCTTGCACCTACCATACGTATCTTTGGGAGCTTGGCTGGGAACGCACAGTAACAGTGGTCAGCGTGCCTTTCCACATGGCCAGAAATGAGAAGTAGTGCTCTGATATCAATCAGGTAATTACTGAGGCACTTGGAATAGTGGCCTCTTCATTACTGTGTCATGGCACTCTTTTTGGCACTTTGGGAGCATCTTGAAAATCTCAGCACAGACCAGATTCATTATCAGGATCTGATGTGGTCTGGTGGTGAGAATGGTGAAATAAAATCTGGATTTTTCACCCATCCTTTCTGCCTTGCGAAACAAGGGATCAAACTCTCAGAAAGTGCGGGAAACTCAGAGATGGGAAAATGTAGTTTGAAATCCACATAGTTTGTCCTTTTTAGAAGAAACCAGACATATTTTCCAGCTCTTCAGGAAAAAGAGAATACAGAGGCCAGGGCTTTGTTGGGACTGGGAGAACTCTAGACTTTTTTTCTGCTTCCTTTTTAGGTCAGTACTGTAGGAAGCTCTGGCCACATCTACACAGGGAAGTTATGCTGATTTAACTAAAGTCCATTTTAGAATTCCTTTTAAGCCTGAAAAGCTCTGGAAAATCCAGCCAGGACAGATGAAGATGTTACTGATCCTTCTGGTCCACCAAGAACCAAAGCCAGAGGTTTCCATTCCTATGAGGGAGTGGGCAGAATGCGACATTTGCCCATGCGCCAGAATCTTAGCACAAAGCTACTGTCCTCTACACTTTGGGTACCTTAATATGACAAACGGTGACCCTCTGGGGGCCTAAGGCACAAGCAGGGTGCAGATCCACCAGCTCTGCTGAGTCAGAGCAGGGTCTGCTGGAGAAGCAGTGCAGAGAGCTGCCAATGCTGGCATCTTCAATTGCTATGCCAAGCATCACCAAGGCTCAGCTGTCAGACACTTCACCTGAGTGGACTCAGACTCCTTTCTTGTTTTCCTCCTACCAGGTTTAAACATGGCTTGTACCAGTTTGGCTTGCAATCATTTCACTGCACATGAAGCCCATGCACTGCTAACAGCAATTATAGTGACAGCAATGTCAAATATCATGTAGCTGGTTTTGTCAGTAGATCTCCAGGAGCTTTGCCATGGGAACATCATTATCTCCATTCTTAACAGTGGGTAAATTGGTCGCAGAAACTCAGGTGTCTGCAAACAGCCCTACTCAAGACTATTTTTTAATCTTTTATGGTTCTTGGTATATGATGGACCTTTGCATGAACTATGTTTTGAACACACTTGTATACTGCTAATGAAACCAGCCAAAGCAATGTCATTTGTGGTGCAGCTCTCCAGAACATGACAGAATAAATTAAAGGGATGAAAAGATTTTCTTTACTGAACATCAAGGCAACAACATAGCTTTCCTAAAAGAGCAGCAACCAGGAGTCTTGCTAGGTTTCCCTTTGGGATAAAACATGCAGTATCACACTGACATGCTGCTGGGAATCACCATCTCAGCAACAGTCCTGCTGGTGGTCTCAGGAAAGACAAACACACCTGATGGGGACTTTACTGTCCTCCTGCCTCCAGCTAGCTTCTTTGCTCCAGCGCTAAAGCACACTCACAACCCAGTAGGAGTATATTTTTCCACCTTTCACACCTTTATGTTTGTTTGGGTCTTTCATAAACTCTGAATATATTAACTATAAGCAGCCAGTAGGCTTAAGCAAAACATTGACCTTCCCCTAAGACTTCTCCATAGCTGATGAGCCCGCAATATTTTTCATATCTCTTTTCTTCTTAAGAAGAAACCATATTTAGGTCACAGTAGCTTATCTGCTAACACCGTACATTTCCTTAAGAGCAGCTGGAAATGCTGACTGTCTTTGCAACAGAGCAAGAAAGAATGTTTTACGCTGATGATTTTACACTTGCTTCATAGGACAACTGACACAGGAGGAAAAGGAGCAGCAGATGGAAGTGCAGTACCAAAGGAGATCACTTAAGTTGCCTCCTGCGGTTCAGGCACCACTTGAAGGGGAACTGTGGAATCAGCGTGAGGGGGTTTCCTCTGTTTGTGCCTTTGGCGTCTCCTCACTCACTGCTTAGGGTTTTGCTTTTGATTAACAGACTGTCATGCCCTTGCAATCCATAGAACTCAATGAAGATGAGGAACTCCAGTCCACATCCTGTATCGGAAGTGTTTTAGCACTTCTCCTTTAATCAGCTGCATACTTATTAAGGAGGAGTGTGAATTTAATTTTTTTTTAAACCTGATCTTACCCTTTGAGTAGCCTGACAAGTACAAGTCAGTATCAGGGCTTCTTTCTGGCTTTTTGAATTATGGACATCTTCAGAACTTTTTTTTTCTTTCTTATTCTTCATGCATTTTTATTATTTTAATTCATACTGTCGCAGGAAAACACATTGCAAGGAAACCAAAAGCTGCATTTTTGCAATCTTTGCCCCAAAACCTCTGACACAGAAAACAGGGGATGATATAGCCCCGTAACAGCATAAACCTTGATGCACAGCCCCAACATTCAAAACATCTGCAGGCACCAGAAGATGTTTCAGTGTTTCAGATGTTTCAGTAGCAAAGTCTGGGCTGGCTTCACCCATCGCCCAGGATGGCAAGGGAACCGCAGGCAGCACAGCCCAGAGAGCACCGCTGCTGCCAGCAGGACCCTCAGCAGCCTTGCTCTGGGTGCTGGTACAGTAGTACTAGCGTTCCTGGGATGGCTCTGTGCCCAAACCAATCCTCCCTGCCAAGGCGTAGAGCTTACCATCCCTGGAATGGTATCAGGCTAGCAAAAGGATCCTGAGCTGTCATGGAGATGCCCTGTGATGTGGCACCTTGTCACACGTGTGTTCATAGCTAAGCACTGCGGCGCTGTGGCTTTGCCCGCTGCTGTCCCAGCGGTGGGGGTAGAAGTGCCCGAAAAGGTTTGTGCCAGTAGCTCTGGTAGGGTCAGGCTCTGCATTTCCCCAGGACTTGTCTCTACGGTCACTGTCTTTTTGTGAACATTGCGGAGTTCAGTGTCACAGACCTGTCTGCTACTGAGTGCCCTCTGTCTTTGGCTTAGGCTAAAGGAATTCTTGAATGTCACATGTCTTTCTTGGACAAATGGTGACTACAAAATAAACAAAACACCCACAGGAAAAGAAAGGAGTTCCAGTTGCTGCAAGCAAATGCAAACTAGTGGGTCCCTGCTTCATCCTTATGGGGTCCTGCTCTTACCACACACCTCACCTCCCTCCTCCCTCGCCTTTGAGAACCAGGAGCTCAGCAGAGAAGGCTGCATGGTGCCTACTGCAAGCTGCATCGCTCCCACACCAGTGTTATCAGCCCTTGGTTTTATGAAGTACTGAACATTTGCAGAGGTCAGCTGTTTTTAGAGGGGAGCTTTTCAGTTTTCTCTTGCATTCATCACAGAAAAGACCCACTTGACAGTTTTTGTAGCTTGAATGGTTGTCAGGCAGTACAAACCACAGAAAGTAAGTGCCTGCATTCTGAAAAACTCCCTCTTTGCAGTTGGAGATCAGTCACTCTTACTGAAACGAGGAACGCTTCATTATTTTCATCCCTAAACACTAGTGTCAGTTCCCTCTTTAAACTCCAGAGTTTTATGTCCTGCCCATATTAGGACAGCTACTTAAGTGGTGATTTAACCAACCCAGCCTGAACTGCTGGTATGTAAACCTCTTCTGGTAGGCTTGTCCCTGGAGCAGCCCTTGTGGGGATCTTGAGGTCCGTACCAGCAAGAGCAGCTGCGGTGCTCCAGCAAGCCTCTTCGCCTTGCCCACCAGCAGTGGGAATAACAGCACCCCAGAGAGCAGCCTGCAGCGTTTCCCATACCATCTGAGTCACGGTGTGCCAGCTGAATGGTGCTTGTCCGCTGGGGAGAAGCAAAGTGGATTTCGTGGCCTTTTCAATGGACTCTCCTCACAAAAGCCTCCTGCTTTTGTCCTTGAGGGAAAGGGGAAATGCATTCACATCTTCCCTGGGGTGTAATACTGGCAGAGAACTGCCCTTTCAAGGAAAAAAGAGAAAGCAAAGCTGTCTGTGCCCTTCGCCAGGGGCTTTGAATCAAAACTGAATCACTGTTTGCTCTGTATTATATCATGCTGAGCCCATGCCTCAGTGCTTCCCCAGAGGCTTGAAAACAAGAAGGCTTTTTTCCTGCCTTTGATGAATAACTTCGGTGTCAGTGGGAGCTGGGGCTGGGGGGCTGGTGATCTCTGAAATACCACAGCTCGTCTGCAGCAAGGGACATGCTGTATCTCCTCGGCCTCA
The DNA here is from genome assembly GCA_013401315.1 of Balaeniceps rex. Lineage (NCBI taxonomy): Eukaryota > Metazoa > Chordata > Aves > Pelecaniformes > Balaenicipitidae > Balaeniceps > Balaeniceps rex. The sequence continues at coordinate 99,541 of VYZW01019903.1, forward strand.
AGCACCCCCGTGACTCTTCATTCCTGGTTATGTGCCCTGGGCATCTGGGATGAGGAAGGAACGAACCAGGATTTGGCATCGGGCAACTCCCTGGGGATGGGGACGGGATGTCAGCCTGCGGGTGAGGGTCAGGATCAGGCCCGGTGAGGGGAACTGGCATCAGATGCAGCCCTGGGGTGTCCAGGCAGGGTTGTGGTAAGGCCCATTAGCGTAAGCCCCAGACTCATGCTGCTGGTGGCCTGCTAACTCCGGCTGTACCTAGGCAGGGTTCTCGAGGCAGTAACAAGCTCCCACCCAGGGTCACCTCTAGCAGCCGTTCAACTCAGCTTCTTTAAAAAGCACCAGGAGTCACATATGTCTGTCTGTCTGCCTGTCCATCCTTCCCTTCCTGCCCACCCCCTCTCTCAGAAACACCCTGCCAGCTAGCCCAGAGCCTGTTGGCCAATGCCACCCATGACTCTCAGGGACAGGAATTTTAGAGAAAATAAAATTCTGCCAAATCTGTGAGAAGCAGCAGTTTGTCAGGGTGGGTGGCCCAGGGGGCGGAGGGATGCTGTGGCAGGAGGATAACCCTCCTCAGGCACCAGCAAGTCCACAGAGAAGGGGCATCTTATAAACAAGCCCATCACAGGAAGATCTCCAGTCAGAGCTTGCTGTCACAAGAGTTGAAGGCACAGCTCTGTAGGAAATGAGGCTTCATGAGCTCCAGGGCTAACGCACAGAACTGGCTACTCTAACTTGCTCTTCAGAGCCCCCAGTGAAGGAGATGCCACAAAACGAGACTCGGGCTGTATTTACATCCCTACCCCTACATGACCTTTGGGTCTCCATCACTTGCCTGCCAGAGAGCAGCAAGAGCAGCTTCATAGGGAAGTGAGTAGGTTTGATAGAGTAAACCTGACCCTAGTCCTCAGGGATCCTCAAAGTATGCTGTGCCTCGGAAAGGATTTAATATCTCATTTGTCTTAGAAAGTTTGGTTTGCTAAGTAGTCCGCAGAAAGCCTGCGTTAGCTCCCCCTTTTGCTGTGTAACCATTTAACATGCCCTCTTGCAAGAACAAAGGTGGCTTCACATCACCAAGCTCCCCTATATCCTACAAGGAATACAGAGAGTCACTGTTTTTTCTAGCATTGTGACAGACAGACAGGCAGACAGATGGACACATCGCTGCATGTCATCTCCTTTTTGTGGCGTGCACCGGGCTCTCTCTGTACTTTCCAGTTGTGCTGGGGCTGTTGGCCTCCTGCCTGCCTTCAGTCAGCTGCCGGTGAGTCACCCCGGCCGCCCGGCAGGACTTTCTGAGAACGCCCACAAAAGCCATCAGTGACAGCGGCTCAGAGCTCATCCCCAGAAGACAGGCACCTTCCCACCCCTCCCCGTTAGCAAACTTTCACTGAGCGTGAACTCGCTGGCTCTCAGTGACGGCGGCTGCCGGCCCCCACCACAGCAAAGGCAAAAAAAAGCAACTGGGTTAACAATTTCCAAGAATAACAGAGAAGCACTTTTCTTTTTCATGCATCATTTTCATGAATGAATTATTCATTCAGTTGTGGTAATTCCTGCATTCATAAAAAAAGCAACGAACACAAACACGGTGACTTGCCTTGGCTGCTGGTGGCTGTTCAGCACTGGGATCTGCGGGGAGGGGACAGACCAACACCGAGCTTCTGAGCCGCGAGGAAGGAAGGAAGGAAGAAGTATGATACAGTGGCACCCTTCAGTACAGCGACTGCCTCACAGGCAACGTGGGTGCCCTAGTCTTGGAGCTGAATTTGCACACAACTGATTTTAGGTTGGGAAGCGAAATACCCCAAATAACTGCAATTTTCTTAATGCTGTGGTATAATATTGATTTTGTATTCTGGGGAGACTAAAACTGTCAAATTCTGGCCAACCCTGTCTGCTTTGTCTGCATGTGTATCAGCAGCTCACTTACCAGGGGTATCCCACTGGGTATATCTTGCTGCGCAAAGCTGAGTTTCTGTTCCCACCTCTGAGCCTACAAGGCATCCCATGAGGCTCAGGCTCTCCCGCTTGATTGAGCCTTGCTTTAGCATTAGAAGCTCCTCAGGCAGTGGGTGCATCATTCCCTCTGCCCTGTGCTCACCTCCTCTGAGCTCATCTTAGAACACCAGCTGCAAGCCAACACTTACACAGCCCACTGCCTGATCATGGTTAGAGAAATCAGGAAATACCTGATTTCTGCTCCTGCTCCATTGCTCCTGGACTGGAGCTAAATCAATTGGTCAAAGGTGGAGAGAGGGGTCAAAACATATTCTTTTTATCTTTTCAACCCTTCACCCATTTCTGAGACTTTTCATGACACTCAGAGTGTGCGATACCTGCTAAATCCTAGGCATAGGATCACAGGTTATCAGGCTGGACGGGACATCGAGAGGTCTCTACTCCAGCCTCCTGCTGAAAGCAGGCTCAGCTGTGAGCTCAGACCAGGTCGCTCAGGGCTCTGTCCAGTCAGACTTGAAAACCTCCAACGACAGAGACCACACAACTTCATTGGGTGACCTGGTCCGGTGCTTGACTGTCCTCATGGGGAAGTGTCTCCTTATATCCAGCATGAGCCTCTTGTTTCAACTTCAGCCCCTTGTCCTCCCAATGTGTAGTGCTGCAAAGATCCTGGCACTGTCGTCTTGCTGACTTCTCCATAGGTGGTGGGGGGCTGCTGTTAAGTCCCTCCAGAGATGTCTCTGCCCCAGGCCAACCCAATCCCTCAGCCTCTCCTTGCAGTGTAAGTGCTCCAGCCCTGACCATCTTGGTGGCCCTCTGCTGAACATGCTCCAACTCTCCTGTACCTGGGGGGGAGGGCAGTGTACAAAATTTGTCATGGTATTCTAGATGTGGTCTGATGAGCGCTGAGTGAAGGGGATGATCCCTCCCCTCCATCTGCTGCCTCTTCCCCTGTTAACATAGCCCAGGATGCTGTTGGTTTCCTTTGCTGTGAGGGCACGTTGCTGGCTCATGTTCAGCTTGCTGCCTGTCCCCAATCTTCTTCCCCCTAGTCAGTCCTCTCCCTATATCACTGCAAGGGCCTTTTCCTTCCCAGGCGCACAACTTTGCGTTTGCTTTTGTTAAATTTCATAAGATTCCTGTCAGCCCATGCCACCAGCCTCTCCAGGGCCTGGCAGCCCTGTCTTTTAACATCCTTACATTTGCACTGGATTGAGGCTTCCTACTTTCTCCAGTTGCTGTGCAAGTCTAGAAACCACTGGAAAAAGCAAATGTTCTCTTTAAACCAGTCGTGCAAGCAGTCACAGCATATGACAGCTATGTTTGCAGTGAAGCTTAGCAAATTTAAAGGGTGAAAGCTATTTTTTATTTTCTTGCTTCAACTGACAAAACACAGCACTACTTCTTAATTACAGACAGCAGAATACTTCAGGCAGTGCAATCCTCGTCTTATATTACAACATGTTCGTTTTGAGGAGTGTTTATATGAGTTTATTACTGAAATGAGGTTCAGAAAAGGACAGACCTGGAACACAGGGAGAAGTACTGTCTGCCCTGGTTTCCTCTGAGTAACACCTGAAACCACCTCCCTAACCAATATCTCGAAGATAAAAGGGTAAAAGGGTGGACAGGCATGACCCTTGATTCTGGTCTCGGTAATTCTCAGAGAAGCTCCTCGCCAGCCCATTGTTATTACTCTGGTCAGGCACCAGCAAACAGCACTCGGGACCTTCAAATGCACTCAGAAACTTCAGCATGGGCAGGACCTTTCCTTGGAGTGGCCGTCCAAGACACGCGATACAGCACCAATGCCAGCAATGCTAAGGGGAGGCAAAGCCTTTCAGCCTGGCAGGAGGAACAGTTGATTCTATGTTCGGTGTTTACCAGAAAGAGGAACGATCTGATTTAGCCATGCTACTGCCCCCTCACCAGTAACCTATCCACCTCACAGGTCTGTGTTTATTTTTATAACGTGCTTATGACCTGGCAGGATTCAGCCCACTTGTAACCTGGTGTTTGAGGGGGGAAGCACCACCCACTGCGTGTCTGACACGGTACCAGCGACTGCCTGAAACTTGCTCCCTCTCCCTCCCACGCATGTGTACCTCACCCACGCTGCTGCCACCGAAAGGGCTGCAGCAGAGGGGACCTTCCCTCCCCGCGGCTGCCCCGCTCTGCGATCATGACCAAATGATCATGACAGGCAGGAACGGCTGGTGAAATAAAACGAGAGCTGGAGGGTAAAGCCTAGGAGGGTGCAGGTCATACCTAAAACTGAGGATGCTGAGTGCAGGCTCACCGAACAGGAAGCCAAAGGACGTCACCGGAGTTGCACGCCTGTAAAAACAATGTGCATGACATCAGCCTCTGGCCTCAGCCTCAGCGAGCCAAACGAGCCCTTTGGCATAGCTTGCAATCACCTACATCACACCTAGGTTTGCCAGGTCAAAAACGGGATGACCAAAAAAAGAGAAAAATCGCTTTCCCCTTCAGAGCTGACATCTGTATCGACAGGAGTACATCTCCTTAAAGGCAAAACACTTTTAGATGACTGCTAGAAGCAGAGCTGTGTAGAAAACAGTTGCACTTCAGAAACTGCAGAGCTTTTGTCAAAACAGTAGAAAAGGTAGAAAGTCAGTATAGAGTAAAAATAAGCAAACCAACAGACTTGCAAAAAATGTTCATTGAAAATTAGTCATTATGTGTCCAGCTAGTATCAGTAGCCACTTTTGCAACAGGGCTGATGACCTCTCTTAGTGGAAATGATCCACTTCCATCTGCCTGGTGTTGCTGGTCTTATGGTAAGAAGTCACCAGGATTGTCCGGTAGAAAATGTCTTCTTTTCAGCTATTACAAAATATGAATTCTGAACTAAATTGGTTGTTCTTGGAAAATGAAAAGTAATAGTGGCTTTCCCTGGTCACATAGCTGAAAAGCACTTTCAGTAAAGCGGCAGTTGCTTCTTGTGAAATTGCCACATACTTGATACACAAGAACTAGATGCATTAAGGAGTATTGGTAAACGTGCAGTACGAATGATTCAAGTGTTTTCCCTTTGTTTTTTCCTCCATTACATAATTACAAGAGTTTGGCTAATGCAAAATTCTTGATAAATTAAGCAGAGGCACAGGAATGAATTAATATACAAATGGATATACGATATATGCATATATTTGAAGTTGGTACTTGATGACAAAATTCTGCTGGGTGAGGAGAAGGTAAGGTTGCCACCTTTGAAAGATAAAATTAATAAGTGATTAATTAAATTTAATTTAATGATTAATTAAAAATTAATAAGTGCTCAGTGACTGCTGAGCACGGTCCATAGCACCAAAAACGGCTGGCACATCCGCACTGAAACAAGCCAAACCAGCCTGGTGGCATCTTTAACAGGATGGGACAGTGTGGGAAAGTGAGGACCTGACCATGAATTTATATCCAGGCAGATAATAAATTAATTTTCAATTTGGGGTCTGAACCCACACGCTGGTACTGAAATAACATAGCTGTGCTGTTGACTTCAGTTGAGCTGTTCTGAACTATCGACGATCCAGCTCTTTCCTTAACTATCTGGCTGATAAAAGTGAAATAAAAGATAAGTCTACAGGACAAGAAGGGGTATAGGACCTGAACTGAAGTTCTCTGAAGGCTTTCAAAAGAGTTGTTAACCTCATTTGTGTTTGTTTCTGTGGAAAGCCGAGTCCTAAGAAGTTTTGCTGACATCGCCGTGGCAGGAATGTGACATCCTGGGTTGCCTCATGCCACTCCCCACCTTGCTGTGCTGCCTCGGCCGTGCCCCAAACCCCGCCTGGCGTCAGCACCCCGCCGTGATCACGCAGCTGACATGCCATGGGGCGTGCTAAACGCCACCACCCAGCCTGAGTGGAACCACTGACGTCCGTTAGGAATTTTTTGTTTGGCACACAATCAAAACAAGAAATATGCCAGATTTCTGTGGTGTTCATCATCCAGGGCATGGCGAGAGGATGCTCGGGGATGGGTGGGGGAGGACAAGGTCACCAAACGGGCCCATTACCCTCCCGCTACCCACAGAGTGACTCAGTCACCTGTGTACGCTCTAAGCCACCTCTACCGCAATGGCCCCCAGCTTCACTGCAGACCCATGAAATGTCGAAGCGAAGCAGTGCCTGGGATCACAGGCTTCGGACCGGCAGCAGCGCCAGCGTGTGCCAGTGACATGGGGTTTATGGCTTGGTGCTGCCACTCATCCTAACTGCAGATCAGGGGCACCTGCGGCATCCAGCCTGCAGTGGTGGGTTTCCTAGGTTGGCTTTTCACTGTGAAGATGGAAAGCAAAGTCTGAAACTAGGCGTTTGCATTATAAGTACCTAATTTCCCCACATTACTTTAATGGAAAAACGAATCCTTCACTTCCTTCCTACAAAGTGGAAGTGTTTGGTGCCAATGACACTTATACTCACACTACTTGGCTCCATCTGCAGAGTGCACAAGTTAGGGAGCTGGAAGGTAAACGTGAGGAGACACTTCCAGTCGTTAAAGCTAAGGAGGCACTGGACCAGATTGCCAAGAGAAAGTGTGAAACCCTTATCATTGCAGGTGTTTAAGAACAGGTAATAGGGGCATCTGTCAGGATCAGCTGAGCTGTGTGGGGTCCTGCCTCAGGGCAGGGGTAGGACAGGTCATGTCTGAGTGCGGGGCTTCTTATCTTGTCTCTCATGACCCAGTAAAAACCCATCTCAAACTGCTACTGTAAAAAGAGCTGTAGCCTCCACTGATGCTAAAAAGTGTCAAAACCTCAGTTTTAAATATCATGAGAAAGATAGTAACTATGCAGCAACATAGTTTCTCTAACATCAGACAGAGGTAAAGGATCAGCAATGACTCAGAGAAAATAATGCTGCCTCCTGAATCATTGCTTCCACTGCTGCCACGTTACCCTCTGCAGCACCCGGGAATTTCCTCTACCATCTCCCACCCTCCAGCAGGGCCCAGAGCACTTTATCTGCTGATGTGTGGCCGTGTGAAGACCTAAGGCTGTGGACAGCTAGAGACAGTCTATTTGGCCAGGGTTATTTCTCAGTAACAAGTGCTGTGCTTATCTGTTAGGGAATAAAATTCTCTGGCATGCCAAAAAGCACTTTCAGTTCTCTAGAGAATGGTCACTTCTCTCAGACATCAGCCGCATGGATAAAAGTGGTTGCTTCCTCAAGAAGATGAGCAAAGCGAGGGTAGCTAAGGCAACTCAGACCATCTCTGTCATTATCTGACAAGGATTACAGCTGTCACTACGTACCCATAGCACAGTAGCACACTGCAGACTGCGGCAGGCCAGTGCTGCGTTCTGCCCCCAAGCTGCCTCCCAGTTCCTCTCCCTTGTGCATCGCTTTCATCCACATTGCTCATCAGACTTCACAAAGGAAAGCAGCACCCTTATTCACATTCGGTGGATGAGGAAACTGAGTCAGAAAGATACCATAGCAGAAGCAAGAGTACAACCCATGTCTTGTACACCAAGAGCTGGCTAGTAGGCAGACAGTCCTCATGAAGATGCATGGCCATGTCAACATGATAAAACACTGTCCCTCCTGTGGGTGAAGGGGTTGAGCTGAGGAAACTGGGCCCAGAGCTCAAGGGACAGACTGCACTTCTTGCCCTGGAGCATTAGCTCAAGCAGCAACAGCCCCCTGGGGCTTTGTGCCTGTTTTGGTATATGCTCAGCCACAGGTAGCTCACTCAAATGCAAAGGGCATTCTCTGGTAGTATAAGCTACTGCTTGCTTTCCTGACAGTAGGGGGGGTGGGAGGTGAAGGGAGGGGACATGCCTGAATAACTCTGCTCTCCTGATACTCGACTGTGGTATCCCCTCCTTAGGACCATTAGATGCTGGCCTATATAAAAGCAGAGTCTCAGGCTGGTCTCTCTGACAGCCATCAGGCCAGGCACACAATGGTCTTCAGTTCTGGGATGTATGTGCCAGACAGTGCAGTTTTAAGGCAACCTCATATACAACCCAATTAAGATATTTGTCCCTCTGCAGACTGTCCCACAAAGTCCAACAGAAACCATCACAACCATTTTTTGTGCCTCTCGGCAAGAGAGAGGCAGAGGTCCAGGGAAGAGACCTTGGTACCCACACTTGTTTTTCTAGGAAGACCATTATGGCAGCTGCAGTGGCTCTTAATTCACCTGAACTGCTCCGCATCCGTAAGAGTCCTTTTTACCATGAGGGATGGAGAAGACAACCTGTAAACAATGGCCCATCTCTCACTTATGACTCTTTCTGCTTTACTCTCTGATGGTATCTTGCCACTGACTAAGGCCTCAGTCCCTGCACATGTGCTTATCTTTATGTGACGTTGAGGTCACAAAGAAAGCTTGCATACAGGTCCCAAGTCCAAGGCAGAACAGTTTGGTGATAAAAATGGTCTCTCTGATGTATGTTAGAAAGCTTCCTTGATCTCTGACAGGACTCTGGGATATTTTCTAATAATGGCAATTGTATACACGGATGTTCAAACAGCCACTCAAACACTAATTTTCTGGCTACAACTGTAGTAAATGCCTTCATTTGAGAAACTGTCATGTTCCTCTAGGGGGACTGTATTACTTTGCCTTTCAAAGCTTTATTTTTGCTTCAAAGCTCTTCTAATGCTTTTCTTAGAAAAGATGTTATCCTCAGCCAAAACCAGATTGGATGGAAACTGTGGAACAACACTCTGGGATACCTGAAAGCCCCCTCACCTTTGGATTTCTGTGTGGTGCTGCATGCAGTTTTGTGTACTGTGAATTATAATCACTGAGAGAACACAATCACCTCTTGGAAGGGACTGAGGGGCTCAATTTCCAATCGAATAGGTTTTCCCTGGGACATTCTTCCAAAAGTTTAACTTGTGTGTAACTGAAATTTGCATAAGAAAGTTTAAACAGTTTTAAAGGCTTTCCCTCCCCACTTGCTAAGCGGAGAGCTAGTGGCTTCCTGTTAAGGAAACATTTAGTCTGCTCTTGTCTTTGTTAGTCAAAGTCTGGCATTCCCCTCCGAAAAGAAAAAAAAGAGAAAGAAAAGAAGATATTGCTTAAAAGAAAGCAGTCAAGCGATGCTAAATTAGCCTATACCTATATAAAAGTTAACAAGCGTGGGCGCACATCCTCCCACATCTGGTACACGAAGTGGGCTGAGATGACTGACCGCTACACTCACCACTTCCAGAGGCCATCCATTTCTAAGAATATCGTGGCTTTTCATTCCCACAGGGGCTTTTCATTCCCACATGCACGTATCTTTAGCGCACAGTTTTACTCCAGACCAGCGCAGTAAGGACGGGCCTTTCCACTGAACATGTAGCAGAAGACAGGAACACAACGTACCAATGACTTCAATCTGCCATCTCTTGAAGCAGCTACGCCAGCGAGTAAACCAGATAAATCCCTTTTGGGGTGATACTGATCATGTAACTAAGGCAAAGAAAACAGGTTGGATGTCAACAGCCGTCCCTAAGCAACAACAGATCTGTCGTGGCCACTGACAGGTATGAAAAGAACTGACAATGTTAAGAGAGATTTAAGGTCTGCAGCAGCAGATTTGTTGTTTGCAGAGAAAGTCATAAACGCTTTTTTGCGCCAATATGCTGTGGAAAAAGAAGGAGACAATAGGAAAGGATGAAAGTGGTTTGACCTTCTTTCTTAGATCAGCATCTCATACTTAACTCTTTTAATTCTTTAAACATGCACCTGCTAGGAGAAAAACACTGTTGTTTAAAGTCACAATGACAGCAACTTTGCAACCTAGCATGTATTACCATGATGCAGCATCATCGACCTGAGCTACTGTGCAGCTTTTCAAGCCACTTCAGCAGCATGTGACAGCAGCAGACTCCCCCCAATGATAAAATAATGGCAGGAGGATCATGCATGTTCTCCCTCCAGCTATGGCAGCCTTGTACTACTGGCCAGAGGTGACCCTCACAAGGCGAAACTAGCCTCTGTCATGACTGTTGGCAGGGAAATGCCAAAGGTTTGCAGCAGCGTTAAACACCTGTGTTTGAAAACCATAGAGCTGAGTGCTTCTGCAACCCAGGAGTAATGCTTGCCAACACACACCCAGAAGCACACTCCTGTCTTTGTAGGGCAAACCATTCAAAAGTGACTGGTCACCTCACTTGCCTTCGTTTGGTGGTGCCTTTTTGAGAGATACCTAAACAGACCAGGTTGTTCTACAGTGCTACAGGAGTGCCCTTGCTTGAGTTTCTTTTGGGTGTCCAGTACACAAAAAATAAGGCACCCCAAAGCAAACAGTAATCTTTGAAAATATGAGTGGCAAAGGCAGCCATTTAAAAAATAATTACTAGTTACATTATATCAAAAAGGATGCTTCTATATACCTTCCTAAGGAGGGTATTGCTGGTTTTGTGTATGCCTCATTCAATTAAAACATAGCTGTACAAAGATGCTTATTACCTGATTTGGCCATTTTTGGTTTTCTTGAAAGTGAGCGCAGCTTTATGAACCATAACTTCTCTGTGGATACAGTCCCTACACAGAAGAGCTACAGCTGCTCCTTTTTCGAGTGGGTTAACAGGACGATGTTTCACTCTACATGTGTTTAAGAGACAAAGAGAGGTGATTTTCTGCTAACATAGTTGTGCTGGTAACAGTTCTGACACATAGCTGTAGTAAATACTTTTTATTAATTACCAGCTGTTGAACTGGGGCAAGTTGCGTTGGTATGAAACAGTATTTTGTATTTATTTATTTATAAATATCTTTGTGTTTATTTATGTATTAATACAAACACACTGCCCAATAAATACCAATAGTATTTTAGTATGAGGCAATGTACTTATTTGCTAGTGCCTGCATCCACCAAGACCAGTATGGAGAGTGATATTTGTGTGTGATTATCACGAACCAAGGTTCATCAAGACAAAGACACCTGTCAGGCTGTAATATATTGGCTGAATTTGCCTCTTTACCATGTTCACAGAGTCCCAGAGTCACTGAGGTGGGAAGGGACCTCTGGAAATCATCTGTTGAAGGTCATCCAGTTCAGAGGAAGGTCAACTTGAGCAGGGTGCTCAGCACTGTGTCCAGTGGGGTTTTGAATAGCTCCAAGGGTGGAGACTCCACAGCCTCTCTGGGCAACATCTTCCAGTGTTTGACGGCCCTCACAGTAAAAAGGTTTTTCTTATGTTTAAGTGGAGTTTCCTGCTTTTCAGTTTGTGCCCATTGCCTCTTGTCCTGTCACTGGGCACCACTGAGCAGAGCCTGGCTCCCTCTTCTTTACTTCCTCCCATCCAGGTATTTGTACACATTGATGAGATCCTCCTGAGCCTTCTCTTCTCCAGGCTGAGCAGTCCCAGCTCTCCCAGCGTCTCCTTGTATGAAAGATGCTCCAGTCCCTTCATCATCTTTGTGGCCTTTCACTGGTCACACCCTAGGAAGTCCATGTCTCACTTGTACTGGGGAGCCCAGAACTGGACCCAGCACTCCATGTGTGTCTCTCCAGTGCTGAGCAGAGGGGAAGGATCACCTCCCTCCACCTGCTGGTGACACTCCTCCTGTTGCAGCCCAGGATGCTGCTGGCTGGCTTTGCCACAAGGACACATTGCCAGCTCGTATTAGCAATAATCTGGACTTTTCAGCACAGATGAGACAAAGGTCACTTCTGAAGGTGGGACCTGGACTTCCAAATCATTTAGCTATTTCTGAAAATATCTTCCAGCCCTTTTTCCCCAAAGAAGGTGGTGTGTGGTTGGGTTTGTGACCCGTTTATCTAAGCAGTGGGTGATTTATGAGTTCTTCAGCAAAGTGGTCACCTACAGCCTCAGAGGCCAAGAGGGGCAATCAGATCGTTTGCCCATCCCAGTGCTACCTGTCTCCTAGTCACCCCTGCACTGAACACAGGTAGTTGCATTCAGTGGTGTTTCGCTGATGCTTATGATCCAGAGAGCTATCCTGTTTTGATTTGACATTCAAGAGATCTTGGCTCCATCTTGTATTTGTTCCAATAACGACTAACCATAATTTACCTATGAGCAGCTAACTTCTCATTTGAACTTGTCTAGCTTTGACTTCCAGCCACTGGGGTTTTTTTGCCTTTTTCTACCATTAGCACCTAGTCCTGTCTCCTTTAGAAAATGCCTATCAAAAACTAAGCTGGTCTTCTTTCAGCCCAAAGTTTTGTGCCCTTTAAATCTCCCAGTGAAAGATGGGATGGGAAAGATGTCCAACCTACAAATATGCTTCTTCATTTTTGAAAATTGAATCTTCTATTTCAAACTGGAAGAAGGGCTTATGCACTCAATTTTTTGTCTGATTTTTCCAACTATATCAATCAGCTGGTCAGATAAGATATGAACTCTACCTACACTGAACTGCCTCTCCATTTTTTTCTTTAAAAAACAGAGTAGCAACTTTAGGGCATAAGTTCCTATGTTTGCATGCATCAGGCCACTATGGAAAACAGATGTGTTCTTCCAGATAATAATCCAGATGTTCAAATGGACTAGCGATGACACCATAAAGAATTAAAATCAGCAGTCCTGCTGCTGAATCCTTCTCCAAAAAAATCTTATTGCAGGAGAAGAGGTAGGCCAGAAAGATCATCTTCCAGAAGTTTAACCAGATAAGCTACAAGCTCCCTAACAGCATGTCTGCCATAAAACCTCATTAATAGGGTCCTTAATACCTTGAGATGAATCTTAGAACTTGAGATGAGCCTTAGAACTTAAGACCTCTTTGAACTGTGTTATTGTTTCTGTGTTCTCTTCCAGGTCTCAATGTACCTCCCAGGAGCTGCTCGTACCCGTTGCCTCCTCCATGCCATGGGTCCCAATCCCGATTGACAGTGCTTGTTGCAAGCAAATCCTAATACACCACAACAGCAAATACAGCAGAGAATCAGTTGTCTAAATGAGATACACGCTGTGATTGCGGGGAAGAAAAATGATCGGTCCAGGCCTGCAGCATTTTCTGCTCACAGCTAATATTAAACATTTTCCAGTAGTTGATGTCAGGAACCCTATTTCAGCTGTAGTTAGAGCTGCAGCAGCAGAGAAGCTAAGAATCAGCACAATGCCTTTGTTTAATGACTGCTTTCTTGGGTTTGCCTTGGAAAGGCTGGAGACAGTTTTATATTATCCTTTTACTTATTACTTCCACAGTGTAATTAAAGAAAGCTCCAGTCCTAGTTTGTTAAATACTGTTAAATATTACAAAAAGTTAAAAAAAAAGGGAGACAAGACATTGTCCTTCCTGCTATAAATACAGAGTCCATAAAAGAGAAAACTCATGTTTGAGACGAAGCGAAGCTGCTAGTGAAGCCAGCCACCAGGAAAATTGTGTATGCTGAGTTTTAAAATGTAACTTATAAATGTCCCACATGGTGTCAGACCCATTGCTCTGAATCTACAGACTGTAATGACATTTGGAATAAATTTCACTCCAATCTTATTTTCACGGTGGAGAAGAAAACAAAGTTGTGGGTTCTTCTTTGCTCAGAAATTAAATTTTTCTAGTACCCAAAATAGTGACTGGAGTAAGGACCCGTACTTGGTTTGGAGCTTTTTTTTCCCCTCCACTGACTTTCTGATAATAAGCAACCTACAAACCCAGTAGAGGGTTTCTTTTTCTCCCCCTGCTCCCAACTGGCCTCACAGATTTCTGTGACTCACAGAAATTTTTTAAAAAACAAACTGCCAAATATGTGATTTTAGAAATATCAGTTACGGTTTCATTATCAGCTATTAGAGGGGATTCCACATACTCTCAATGCAATGGAAAGGGGTACCCCTTTGCTCATTGAGGTACAGGTGAATGTCAGTTCTAGGAAACTGCCTTTAATTCCAAAGCCAGACCCCTCATCCGTGTCCCTGGCTTTGAGCTGTTGATACCAGAAGCTTATTTGATTCCATCAAATCAGACCCATCCAGACCCCAGAGATTTTTGTAAAATCAAGATTTCCTTCAATGTCAGGCCTGGATTTCTCCCCTAACATGCCCAGTGTTCCCAAATAATTATTCATCCCAGACCTGCCCCTAGTTTGTTAAATGGCAAGACAACCACTGGCCTCCAAGGTAAACTGCAGGCCTGTGTTTATTTATGCAGTGTTTCTAACCCAATGGGACTGGAACAAAAATGCGTGTCTTGTTTGGTCTTCAGGGGAAAGAGCAAGATGCAGGGATCTGGGGTTTGTTCCCAACTCTTCAATGCTCATTTCAAGTCTTGATAGGATAGTTCTGTAAAATGGTTGTGATACTTGCCCACTTTTCTAAAATCCTGCTACTAAGCAGACTACGAATGCCAACATAGTAATTAAAATTACTGCATTAATAACACCGTCATTCACCAACAGAGTATACTATACTATGAGGAGGCAAGCCTCACTCATCTTGCATTACAGAGAGCAATGTCCATTTCACCAAACAGAGCTTGCTAACACAGGGTTACGTCGCGCACAGAGATGTTCATCAGACATTTACAAACCAACCACTCAGGGTAGGAAATCCCAGAATTTAAGTTATCTTTGCAGCTCTATTTTAGTTGCCCTGTGCCTTAGGATAGAGTCCTTTCATGATCTCACAATAACTTTTTCCACCCCACTGCCATCTCTTTGCATGCAGAGGCTGCAAAGCTAGTCATTTGGTGAGCAGCTATTTGAGCTTTTGTGTCCTCCCCTTTGCTCAGCGCCTAGCCTCACACTTTACCTACTACTCAAAAATGGCTCTGAAAATAAAATTACTCAGAGACTCTTGCTCTTGCCTCATCGCTAAAGCATCTGAGTATCTTTGAATGTTAGCTAATCTTTGTTCGTAAACCCTGCAACATGAGGGGGTGGTACAATCCACATTTTACACATAGGGAACTGAAGCACAAAGTGATTAAGGTCAAAAGTTTCCATTACTTCTGTGTACTCCCTAGGACCTGATTTCTCAGTTTATTTAATACTCTACTTTCTGTCTCCGAAGCACAGTATGCATTACCTCAGCTACAGCTGTGAGAACTCAGCACTCCTTTACGTCAGACCTGAAATCTCCACCCACACACGCGTAATACGAGGAGCACCCAGTTGGTCATCACCTCTGACAAGGTAGGTTTCAAAAATTTGCCTGGCACCGCACAGAAATTTTGCGGCAAAGAAGAGGATAAAGCTCATTTTCCCAGGCCAGCATGCAGCCGCCTTCACCACATGGCTGTGCTTGCTCTCGGTACAATCCCTTCCTTCAGCCTGCAGCTTCAGAACAAGACGGGGAGCAAGGCGGGGGTCCTGGACACATGGGGGATGTCCTGTTTGCCCTGCCTCGCGTCCCTGACTCCCCCAGGAAAAATGTCTCATGTACTGCGGAGGAGACGGGCATTCTCATGTATCACACTTAGTGACTTTAATGTTCTTTAATCTCAGGGGAAGTGATAGGAAGTGTGAACAAAGGTAATGGATAATCCCTGGTGTAGAAATGGCAAAACTCAAGGAGTGTGAACGCCAATCCATGCTCAAGCACAGACTGTGCAGTGGGGCACACATGTCTGTGCCCACCACCTCACATTTTCTTCTTTTCATTCCTCTCTCCTCCCTGTTCAGGTTCCACCTGTTTCTTTCTTATCCCTCTAATTTTGTTCTCTTCAACTTTCAGTCTCCATTCCTCAAGCTTCGCCACCAAGCTCCCGTCTCCTTGCTTTACCAAGTTCCAGTCCTCTTTTCTAGCCCTTCTGGCTAAGTATTAATCTCTTCAAAATTAATAATATTGGACATTTTGCTGATAGCCTTCACCTTCCCTGTTCTCTGTTTTCCGACTCCTTGTCATAGCCTTTTCCCTGGGCTCCTCCTATCCTTGTCCCACTCAGTTCCTTCCTTTACTTGATCTTTTTTTCTCCAGTCATTTCCTTTTCCCATCCCATATTTTAGCTCCTAGTAAGAGTTGGCGCTTTTTCCATCTCCGATTTCCCCAGTCCCAGTTGTTTTCTATTCTAGTACCATTGATGAATGAATTGATTGACTGAATCACTTCCCTTACACAGCTTCTCAGCTTCTGATTTCCCGTCTCCCACAGAAACTGTTCTGCGTCCCCAGTCTCCCCAGCTCTGAAATTCAGTCATCTTCAACTTTAGTTACCAGCAATCACCACCAAGCCTCAGCTGCCACTCAAGTAATACCGGGCTCTTCCCAAGTCACAGATATTCCGCTCTTCTACAATGGTTGCCGGCAAGACAAAGGCCACTAAAAGCACGAGATAGGGACAAGCTCCCTTGTTTCATTTACATTGCCTTCCACCTTGATTTGGACTAGTGGGGGGGGAATTGTGGGAGGTCCAGCCTTGGCCTACAGCTCTGGGCTGCAGCAAACCTCCTCTGGATCACCCTGCGTGGTTGCACCCTGTGGGCAACACTGGATCTGTGAGGGGATGGCATATGCTCCATCACACTGTGGGGAGCACACAGTTGCAGGATGGCAACTTACTCCAGCTCTGGATAAAACTGGTTTGGTTTAGAGGAAGAACCGAAAAATCAGTAAAAGAAGTGGTTTGATCTGGAGGAAAATGCAGATTTTTCTGTTCCTTTTATTAACCTGAAAAATTATATTCACCTGCATTTTACTCATTAGAAAACCTTTCATTTCCATTCACAGCATTGGAAACATAAAAACCAAAGTGCACAAAGTGAAGAACAAGGAGGCAGTACTATAGCTTCCCGTCTTTAAACTAAGGAGCCTTTGGTTAACTTTTTGGTATGTGAGTAGACCCAGGCTCTTCTTCCACAGCCAATATCACCAGATGGTACAGGCCAGGGTAAGGTGCTCCCAACTTGGCATGTTGAGACTCCCATACTCTATTTAGAAATATTTAACTATTAATTGGAATAACCTCAGTAAGATTCCTCATTGTCAGTTTTTGATGAAACCTAACTCCTTGGTGCTTTCTCTCCTGCCCAGAAAATAAATAATTACTTAAGTGCCACAGTTTGAGCAAGAGGGACTGAAAGACGCCTCCTGCATACTCTGTACTTCAGCACAGCTTGGAGATTTCCTTACTTCACCAAGAAGGGTAAAGGAAATCTAGGTTTGCCTCTGTCCTCACCTAGCTTTCTGTGGCAGAGGCAGAAACGAAACTGTGCCAAGCACACTCTGTACATGTGACCTCCCCTGGGCCACTGGGCAACAGGGTGAATTGGCATTTCCACTTGTGTTCA
Organism: Balaeniceps rex; assembly: GCA_013401315.1. NCBI lineage: Eukaryota > Metazoa > Chordata > Aves > Pelecaniformes > Balaenicipitidae > Balaeniceps > Balaeniceps rex. The sequence goes on from VYZW01019903.1 coordinate 116,665, forward strand.
CCCTGAAATATTTTCCAGGTGCAAGTACTTGATTGGACTCCTGATGGTTTCAGGTCAACAAGAGCACATTTCTTGGATGGCAGGCAAATATGCTATTCACTGAAAGCAGCACAGCCAAGCCAAGGCATGGGGTGAGCTCTTCAGGATGTGATCCAGAGACACAGCTTCAGCCAGGGCAGAGGGAGGCACAGTGGTATGGCCACCATGAGAAGCTAAGAGGAATTTGCACGTGGTCATTCATTACAGAACCACCTGTAGCTTGACTTTTAAAAGTCTCTACCCACAAGTGTAAATAACAGTTGACTAGCAATAGGTTTGGACTGACATTTCTTTGAGTTGCAAGTAGCACATCCCTGATGCATAAGTCTTTCTGTTGCCATAAATCAGGTTTCTGCTCTGAAGAATGGGTCATCAGAACAATTTAAAGAAAAAGTTGGTGGAATTTTTTACACAGACGAAATGATGTATTTTTTTTCCCTAGCCTTGTCCCAGGAAAAGAATGAGCTATTTTAAGTCAGGCTTTCCCTCCTTCTCACCCCTGTCACCAAATGCACTATGAAGACCAGTATCAGACACTTCATCCAAAAAATATGTGGTTTGACAAACATGGAAAAACCAGGAAACTGGGTTTTTAACACCAGCAATGCTGAGCACTTTAGTAAACTGGTTTTGCCTCATTCTTCTTATAATTAAGACATAAGACTGAAACACATGCCCTAATTTCATTCTTGAGAGATGTTGTATCATCTTTCTATAAATAATAACACTGATGGCTTAACATTGAGCAGATACACTGAGTATTGAACTCAGGCAAGAAATGGGTAAGTGTGCGTAGGTGCCTCTAATCTGCAAAAATGCTCATGCAATGGTGAATGTTCGGTTAGGGGATTTACCTTTGATGAGCAATTCAGATGTTAAATTAGCTATGGACTACAACAGCATTGGGGTTTTTTATGCACAGTTCAGTGGAAGTAGGTGAACTACTGCAGAGCTTCGTTAGAATCATGCAGGACTTCATTAGAAGAAGTCGCCTTCTCTGCCCAGGATAGCTCTGGTACCGGGAAGTTTCTCCAGAGTTTGCAGACTCCCACTTTGAACTTTGAAGTAACAGCGCTGCTCTACTTTAGCCTGTTGTAAACTCTTCCCATTCTGGTGCCATCTGTCCTATCTATAAAGGAACTAATCTCTCTGCAGAACATGAGGTCAGAGATAATCCTGGTGTCATTAATGCCCAATTAATGCCCTTGCCAAGCAGCCAAGGGGGCAGAACACATCTTCCTTCTGCAATCTCCACAAGAATCTACCACAAAGGCGGAGGGTGCAGATATTACTTCCTCCCTGCATCTCTAGGGATTCAATGTACCGTAGAAAGAGAACAGAGATAGATCAGACAGATACCTGCTCCCACAGCCAATGTCATGTACCTGCAGCCAGAAGAGTAAATAGTCACAGGAGCACAGGGACTCCTGGAACGATGTTTGCTTAGAATAAGGCCCTGCTCTGTGACCAGGAATAACTAACGACTGCTATTTTGGATGGAGGACTTTTAAAAGACAGACATGTCCATGCTGAGTGTACTTGCAGGGGTTAGATGAGAGTGACCATGTCAGAGCATAGCTAGCGAGCCACACAGACACTGAGATCCTATCCCTAGGACTGATGATCTTGAAGTATCACAAGAAAAGCCTGAAGCTCATAATTTCATTTTCCATCCCACTGAAGTGAACTAGACTAAGCCCCTCTCAGGACATGGATTCTGAATTATGGTTATAACTGATCATGATGCTGTTAGATCCGCTGGATACTCCAAAAGAGATGCTTTCCTGCTCAGGCAGGGGATGATGCTTACGCTGTCCTGGCTACCCTCAGAGTCAGGAGCTCAAGGGAGTGCAATGCGGGCAGATCTGAGCAGCGGGGATGGGTGCCCTCGTGGGTGCAGCCTGCAGACTAGCTGTCTGGCACCGTACTGTCTCCCTGGCACTGTACCCATAAGAACAGAAAGGCACAAAGATGCAGAGGACTCATGAAGAAGAGCTGAAAAGCTACTGCTGAGAGTGTCAAAGAGAAGAAATTCATGGGCAATCTGTGAAAACCACTGTCTGTACTCTGCAGATATCACACCACAATCTTTATCCCTGTTGTTTGCATCCTGCTGCCTCTATCATCTTAAGACTTAGCCTTCTCTGTTCCACTTCTCTACCATTTGTGCACACGTGTGTACATAGATGTATATCCTTACTGAAGCATACAGCCCATGTATTACTTTCATGATAGAAGAACTATTATTCACAAGCACAGAAATCCAGCATATGGTTGTCTGTGTTTCTCAGCAGATGATGTGGCACAAGCAATCTCTTTGATACTCATTCTCTCTCTCTTTTTCTTCTTGGACATTGGAACCATCCCTGAAATGTAGCCATCTCTTTGGGAGAATATCATAGCCGGTCCTCAGTGCACACCTAAATGACTTTATTTAGGCCAGGAAATTACATAAATGCCATAACCCTGCTGAAATTGCAAGCAGAAACCTATGTAGGCAGACATAGTTGGCCTCATCGAAACATGTCAAGCCAGTGCAGCTAGTGACCTTTACTGTGGTAACAAATCCCATGAAATAGTTGCTGACTATGAGCTCCTTGTGTTTCTGCCTCATGTTTTCACGAAATTTCTTTACAAGTTATTTGAGAATTAGCCATATAGGTAGTGTTTTCCTTTCATCTATTTTTAAAATGAACAAGTTCGGGCAATGTGTATAACTATAAAATGGAAAAAATGGCAGAACAGTGGATGAAGGAGGCTGAGGAGATCAGGATCAGCTGTGCACTGGTCTTTTTACGTTGTTTGACTACAGCTTCACAAGCCAGACATGACCCAGACAGGAGAAAGCTGTACGTACTGTACTTAAATCTTTGGTGTTGGACTTTCAGCCTTTACCTTGTCCACAGTGGGATATTTCCTTCAATCTATCTTCAGCTACCATGTGAAAGCATCTGCTTAATTTTCTTATGCACAACATCTGTTCTTCTGTACAGAGAGGACTTGAAAGGTGAACGTATTTTGATCGCTATGATGAGGAGCTGATTAGCACTTCAGCAGCTCTCCCATCGGAAAAAAAAAATGGTTTTGCAATGGAAAAAGCAGCTGTCTGTAAAACTGGTCTACCAAATAAAGAAATGCCTCCTCTAAAGAGCATGGCAAATTTATCAGTCCAATTAGAAAGCATGGAAAATGCTTTTGGACAATGAACTATTACAGGAACATACCAAAAATCATAAATCTACAGCCCGTCAGAGGTTGCCTCTCCTGCACAGTCTGAACTATGTTACTGCACCATGAAAAGGGACTCCTGCTCCATATGAAGAAGGTCAACACACAGAGAGATGCATTGCTTGGGGCAGGTGATCCAGGTCAAACAGTTGCTCTAGGACCATGAGGATGGAAACGCAGTTACTTAGGGTGCTCTATGCAGACCAGAGATTAATAGATTTCTATAGCATTTCCTAGACACGATACACTACTTCTTTCTCTACTATTCCCAAATCTATCTGGGACTACTTTTACTTCTCTCCACCCGAATAAGTGAGCAATAATTTAGAGTAAGCAGCTTGTGGGCTGTGTTCTGCAGCTGCAAAAATTACAGAAGAGGGGGCATGTCACATGAAAACACATTCCCCACATGTACATGGCAGAAATCTTACAAACCTCTCTCTGTGAAGATAGGAATAAATGATTATGTTAGTGTTACCAATAAGTGCTGTCATTGCAAAAATGGGGAGTCCCTTCTCCCTGAAATCAGTATGAATCAGAAGAAATTCCATAGAAAACAATATCGTTTTTGAGGTAAAGCACATGATCAGAGTCACCCCACGGACATTGACTAAACACGTGTTTACAAAGCAAAATCACCATTTCCCTGGTGGGAGATGATTGTTAGTTTTTAGGAAAAAATCTATGGACTCTATTATTTAATTCAGCAAATGCTGGTAAATTCCCATGCGTAAACAAACATCCTTTTTTTGAGGAATTTTTCTTGGGGAAATTCTGGCACTGCTAATACAGGGGAAATAGATTTTCTCTCCACTTGGAAAGCTAGCTTGAATTTCTGGCCACTCATATAAGCCTCTCACGTTGTTCCCCATGCACAGAATTTGCCCTACGCAAAGGAAATGCCTTTCCTCTGCTTTTGAAAGTCCAGGAATGAATTCACTTCCTCATTGTCATTGAAAACGGCTGTGAGCTTTGACCCAAGATGTAGTTAACCTCTTAACATACAAGATACTGAAACCTATTCAATACTTAACGCTTTTGAGGTAAAACCCCAGTGAGACTGCTTGTCTGGGGGTGTGCCAAATGAGATTAAACCCCACACCTACACTAGTTATTCTAAAATAGGATTGACAGAAAGCGCTGGGGGTACCAGACCCCTTATACAATTCTATTCTCTTTGATGAAATCAAAATAGTCTCTTCCTGAAAGACATGCTGTGCATCTAGCGGAAGTTATGGGGCTGACACAGAAACTACAGATGAAGCTCAACAGCTTGTGTTATTGAGGAGGTCAGACTAGACAGTTATGAACGTAAAAAGCTGGTCAGAAACATTCACCATGTACTGTAGAAATGGATATTTCTTGGCTATTTCTCCACATTTTGATGAATTGGGGGAAATTACAAATACAAAAATTACACAGGGAAAAGATTGACAAGCTTCGTGCTCCATGATCCGTGACTAAAGATTACCTTCACATGGTGACTTTTTATTCACTTAGCAGTCCCCACATAATTCCATTGCTGAGAGCTGCTGAGAAGAGATATTTCCATCTTGAGAGAAAACAGTATCAGCAGTTCTCCCGTATTAGTAAGGAATGATACAGACTCATTCATTCACGTATTCACCAAGCACATGGAAATTAACCACAATTTAAAATAACTTTACTGATTTTAAAGAGCATAAGGTTGGCTTAATAAACGGAAACATACATATGAAAATACGTTATTGGAAATATCTAAAAGAAATGAGAACAGGTTGCGCTGAATTTTCTACCATTCGGACTATACAAACTGCATATATTTTGGGAGAAAATAAAAACTTCCAGTGAGACTAGATTTCACTGGGAAAGGAGCTAAGATGGCACAGGATGCTAAAGACCTGAAAGACTGGCAAGTCTGCTGAACTGCAGGCTGTTGTATCTAAGGAAGTTTGACTGACTGCATTATATGTTGAAATTGTCCGGGGCATAGAGGAGAGAGGAGTAAGGGCTTTGATTGAGTGGGCAGGCATTCACTAGCTCCATTCCCCCACCCTTCCCATCTGCTCCCAGAGGGTATAGCTCTGTACTAAATGCTTGCTTCATACCTAAAGTTAGAATAGCTGCTTATGTAATCTCATCAGATGGGAATACAGAAGAAAGGAAAACAATAGTAGTTCCTGCCGGACTTCAGATGAGGCATTATCTTTAGCTATTTATTTGTTAACCAGTTGCTGACTCACGGATGCTGAAGTGCTGGCTGAAGCAAATAGCTCTGAAATCCAGACTCTGCTTTAGGGTCCCCTGCTGTGGTGTGCGCTGTACCTTCAGGCAGCACAGCTGTTGTCCCAGCCTAAAGATCAAGGTAAAGGCTAAAATGAGTGGACTTGCACTACCTAAACCCACCCATTTGCTCTGCGCATTAAGGCATGCTGACTACTACAGTTTTGGAAAAAGAAGACCATCCCTGTGCAGAACCCATCCCTCCGCAGCGTTACCTGCGCAGGGCTTTATGCTTACAACCCTCAACCTAAATGAAAGACCGTTACGACAGTCGCAGTTCACAGTTAAGTGAAGTCTGCTACATTTGGATGGTAACTTTCTTGAAGCAGGGACAACACTGTAAATATACATGGTAAATAACCATGTGTCTAGGTGTTAAGGTACAGCAAACAGAAAACAAGAAAAGACTCTATCCTAAAGAGTTTGTAGTCATAATTAAACAAGCAAGATACAGAAAAGTGTAAGGCAAGAAACATCCTTGCCCTTACTGTACAACTGAGAAACTGAGGTACCAGAATGCTAAGCCACAGCCCCAAATCCCATAGGAAAACTGTGGCAAAGTGCGGGCTGGAAAGGTATCAGGAACAACCCACCCAGTTTCTACGTTCTTTCCTAGGCATCTTCTCATCCACTGTGAGAAACAGGGCACTGAGCTCGATGGGCCTTTGATTTGGCTTACCACTGCTGTTATTTTCTTCAATTTAGCCACAAGCCCTGCCTGAGCCTGCTTCAAAATCCACTGAAAGCACTTTGCTCTCCTAGGCAAAAATAATGTTAGACTTCTGCTTATTTGTTGCTGGGGGCTTATTGGAATTCTCTATATTGTGCATTGCAGAGGGTCAATAACGCTGGGCTGTGCTGCTGTCTCAAATGTAGCTATACATAGCTATAAGTCTCTGCAGTTCCTAGGGGCCCTGAGGCTCAATCTGTATGTACAGATATCAGAGGAATGTACAACAGATAAAAATCAAGTTAGAAAGATATTATCATTACCACTGCAACCTTTTCACACATTTCACATACTCTCATAAAACAGCACTGGAAAGGCACTCTGAGATTTCAGCTTGCCCGTTACCTCCACACCAGGAGGTAAGTATGGTTAAGGCCATACTTAACCCTCTTCTAGCTAATATAACCTGTTCTTAAAAAGGTCCAATGTTTGCCTCCATAGGTCATTTATTGCGATGTTTTGCCAGCCTTAATGGGTGAATATTATCCTTAATGTTTAACCTACAGCTCAACAAAAGGGGCTAAGGTGAGATCTGAACTTTCAACTTCTTTGGAAACCACTGCAATTCCAGCCCTTTACTTCTGACATTTCTATCACAGATATTAAAAGAAGAACAACATGAGAAAAAAAGAAGAAGAGAAAAAGCGGAAGAAAAGCAGAGGGAGGCTTGGCCCAGCAGCATCAATAAGAACCCCTACTCACAGTACAGTCCCTTGCCACAATACCCTGGTAAAAGCCTCCCTGGGAATCCAGAGTTTCTCTTACTGTATTCAGATGAGTATAATGGAAAATTCACAAAACCAGTTCAGCTCTTGCTCTCTAAGTGGCAGAGATGAGTTTGGGTATTTTTTTTTTTTTTTTACTATCACTACTTGATTCAGTAGTAAGCACCAGTTTTCTGTCTGATAGGGCTTTAAGGGATTTTCCTCCCTCTTTCTCCTCTGCACTGACAAGCTCTTCTCATCACTTCTCCGCCAGGAAAAGAAGCAACAGAAGGGCTCCTGGAAGACAGAAGTGCTGAACTCAAGCGTGACCTCAAGCACAGCTATTGCAATAGAAGGGATTTCCCTGTTATGATCCTTTTCCTCCCTTCTAGATGAATCACTCCTCTCACAGAATTATCTGATATTAAAAGACCTGGCAAATGATGGAGCTATTAAAGTCTGAATGTTATTATCCATAAATATTATCATCATCCTAATAGAATATTATATGAGTACTGTCTTGACAATGAGTCTTACCTAATACAACCTCTGAAACACTTGGTGATGGTGTTCTGAACACTCTGAGGTCCCGGTTTAACTTAGTGAGCATGAGCTCCTCCTTCCCGAACAGTAAAAAGAAGTGAAATAATTAAAATAACTTAGAGATACAGCGCTGAATGGGGCCTTGAGAGATTTATTCTTCTTCCCAAGTCCAATAAAGAATTGTTATTGATTGATGTGCATGAAACTGATTACTTAAATACCCTCCAAAAACGGATATTCTGCAGCTTCCCTAGGCAGCCTGCTCCCAGGTTATACAAACTTCACCACTTATAACGGTGGGTTTTTTTACGCTTATGCCTAACCAGAATCTAGGCAGCTGTAATTTAAAGTAATTCTTATCCTGTCCTTAGTGGCAAGAAGAACTTTCCCCTTCCCTCAAGACATATAGATATGTATATATATACATAAAAATATGTGTGTGTATATATAGGTATGTGTGTGTGTATGTGTGTGTCTACACACACGCACACTTCAAAGAAGAAAATTTCCCTTGCCCGTATATATGTTTATATTCTGTCAAATATAAACATTATATCATAAATGGGGCGATAAACTATGGGGTATAATTACAAGAAATTGGAGTAAATCAGAAAAGAGGAATGTATATTCATGCATTCTATAATTATTAATGTTGTTGATGTTTTTAATGTATTCCTATATTGCCTAGGAGATCCGGTTGACAAGACAGAACTTTATTTTGTGCTGTGCAAACTCAGATCAAATAAATTCCTGCCATCCTGCTCAGACCTGTATGATAAACATCAGCCTTAGCCATGTGCAATCAACTTTCAGTTTATTGAGGTGTAAATACTAATTACGAATATTCAGATGTGCTCACCATTTAGAAAAACAAAAATAAGCTGTTGCCTTTTCAGGTTTTCCTGGGACTCAGTGTCTCCCTCATAGGCTCACAGCTAATACCTGCACAACTATTAATCTCCTTACTCACATTTATTTTCCTTTCCTTCTTCCTGTGAGTGAAAACCAGAAGGGGCTAGGACCACTTGTTAATCTATTTGCTGCAGTTTCACGTAGAAAGCAGGGTATAGGTCCCTACTTCCTACCTTAGCTCCTCATTCCCACTCCTCAGTAAAATTCCACATCCCTTCAAACACTCTCTGCAAAACTCAGACTGGCTGGGCTTCATATCACATGAGAGAAATGGCTTGGTTAACAATAAATGTAAAAAAAAAAATATAGCTGTTTTCTAATCAGATCACTTCAGTAATCCAGTACCTCAGCGCACATAAGGGGACACGGAAAAATGTCCAGAAGCAGGGAATGCCAAGATGGTGAAGGAAATATACACTGGGTAAACCATGCCACAGATGCTGCGCTAGTCATGCAAGCAATTGCTCAGGCCTCAGGCATCCAGCTGCTTGGATCTCAGTCATCCTCAGGCATGAATCCTCAAGTGCAGAGCCTTCCTACCCAGCTACTACTTTCCAAGACAGAAGAGAGGCTAGGGAGAAAAAAGGGAGGGGAAAAAAAAAAAAGAGCTGTACTAAAAAAAAAAACCAAAACTAAAAAAAAATCACCCACAAAAGTCTTTATAAGAAATCTCTGCAAGGAGAGGAGAAAAAAAAAATTGGAAGGGATTATTCTTTTTCCAGCCACATCCCCGACTTCTTTTTGAATGAAGGCAGAGAAAGAAGGACATCAGGCTGCGCAGAGCCAGACACAGGCCTGTAAACCCTGGGAAAGAGCACGCTGCCACGTAACCACAGTATGCGACACCAGCGCAGGAGCTGAGCCGGCCGCTGCTACTGGAGGCGAGGTGAGGGGGCTCAAGGTTGAACTCTTCCAAAATCCACCTGTTCTCTGAAGGAGTCAGGATTTAAGACCTGATTTCAAGGTGTGGAGCAACCCCAGCTTCTCACCGAGTCAGTGGGAGCGCTGGATGCTTGGGAACAGGCAGGAGCTCAGCATCCGTGAGTCTACTTTTAAGACTGCAAGAAACTTTGTTGCACTGTATTTCATTTCTGTGTGCCTTCAGGTTGCAAGCCTGGTGGGTAAGGAACTGCCCTTTTCCCAGCATAAATCCTATCTACGAGTCATATTTACAGGCCTTAAGTATCGTGTTTTATTCAGTGAGTTTTTCCATTGCACAGATTTTAGGACATGGTTTAAAGGTGTGAATTACCGATTACAATCATTAAATTTAATGATTCCTAGAAAGTGCTAGGCATGGCCAAGAATTTACAAACAGAGGCACTAAGATTCTCCTGGTTTGGTAACCTTAGTCCAAAGTTCTGCCCCTTGCCTACAACAACCTTTCCTTGAGCAAGACTGGATTAAAGCACATTAACATCTCCTGCCTAAAATACCAGCATATGGAGTTATGGGATTACATATCAGTCTAAACTCTAATTAAAGAAATGAAGTCGCTTGTGGTTACTTACAATACAAAGCTAAAACTGTGAAGCAGATGCAACCTAAATGGAAAAAAAAAAAAAAAAACCAAACCAAAAACTTGCTTGGGTTCGTAAACAGTCTAGAAGAGCAACAGCTTCAAACAGGATGGGCTCACTTTCTGTCCCATTGGGATGTCAGCTGCAGGGAGGGTGGGCACCTACACCCTGAGCTTCCTCTGCGTGCACGAGGAGTCCAGTGGGCCCCTTGTCACGCTTGTCCGTGTGGACAAGGACGAGGTAACGGCTCCTGGGGAAGTCTGAGCCTCTTGCTGCTGCAGCTACTGGTGCTCAGAGGGTGCCACGGTGCAGCCAGCGTGCAGCAAGGGTGCAGCCAGCGTGCAGCTGGCGTGCAGCAAGGGTGCTGCCCTGAGCTCTGGGCACGGCAGGGCAGGGCACGACCGGCTGCAGCTGCCGGTTCCCCAGCACAACTCCCCGGTGCCCGAGGGACCTTTCACACCGCAATGGCGGTGCCAGGGGGATGCCCTGCACGGGGGCACAGAGCCGCTCCGGCCCCAGCGACTCGGGCCGCGGCCTGCCCTCCCCTTCGCCGGGGCGTCCCGCCGAGCACCGGGCCGGCATGGCTGCGGAGCGAGGCCTGCGGGACGGGATGGGCACCCTCCCGGGGAGGGAAAAAACCGAAATAAGGAAGGAAAAAATGAGAGCGCGGCTCTCGAAAAGCCCGGCGGTGACTCAGGCCGGGCCGAGAGACGGCGACGGGGCGCGGCGGCGGCGGGGCCGGGAGCGCGGCGGNACAAGAGGCTCGGCTCAGCCCTTCATTCCGCAGCGGCGGCGGCGGCGGCAGCAGCTCCGGTGGGGAGGGGGCGGCGGAGGGAAGGGAGCCCCGGCTCGGCGGGGGGTGATGGCTCCCGAGCTCGGCTGCGTCCCACCGCCCCAGCCCCGCTGCTGAGCAGGAGTTACCGGCAGGATCGACCGGAGGAGGAGCCCGCCAGCGGAGAGGTGTGCGCCGCCCCGGGCACGGCGACGGGAGGCGGGCAGGGCACGGCACGGCGGGGCGGCGGACCCCCAAACCGGCTTCATCTCCCCCATCCCGCTTGCAGGAGGGCGCCTCGGGGCACCGGGCGGGTTTTGCCGCGGCGTTTGGTGGTTTTCTGCCCGGCACCCGCGTGGACCGCGCTGCCGGGGGGCTGCCCGGTGGTTCCCCGTTCGCGCTGGACATCTTTGGCGAGCCCTGACCCGGGCTCGGCGGGACCCCGGCCCCCGCGGGGTCTCAGCGGGCTCTCCTCAGCACGTACGGCGGGGAAACCGAGCGCCGGGGCTTTGCTGGGCTTGCTTTTAGCACTTGCCGCTGCTGGGAAAGTTCTCTGCTTGGAGCTCCTTCTCCTGCAAAGCTGGCAGGTGGCAATAGCGGCTGTCGTTCCCACCTTGCGTACGCTCGCTTCCAGCAGACCAGTACGTTAGGGAGCTAAGCCCTGTAACCAGTCCTGGGGTATATAAACGCCCTCGGTCCTCATCTTCTTCGTCGGCGAAGAGTGATAATATGCTTAGTTCGGTACCGGGCGCTCAGACAAAGACCCAGGCATAGAAATCCACGGGTGCTGAAGATGCATGAAGCATGTTTATTTTAGTATTGGCTTAGCACTTTACGGAAAAGAGTTTGTTATTGCCGTTTTTCAGATAGAGGACAGAAAATGAAAATAACTTTATGAAGTTATTTTAATGAAGGCGGATCTCAGAACAGTATTCAGCTTTCCTGAGCCCAGCACCCTCAGTACTACATGCTCAGAAAGGACACTGCCTCAGACAGCTACTTGATCATTGTTTACAGCTGTTCTTTTCTGAGAATTCGTAGTCATTACATGTCAAAAGGTTAAAGCAGTATAGCGTACAGTAAAGCACAGTACAGTATGAACTAATATAGTTGCAGCTGAGCTTTCTGTTCTTTAAATCTCTAGCTTAGGTGGCTGTTGAGTTCTGTTTGTTTCATCATGTTGTTTTTGAAAATAGGGGTTGCTCAGCTTTTGCCTTAATTGACATTTAATGACCATAAATAGCATAGACAGTAGTTTCCATGTGCAGAGGGGAACATATGCCTGTAGAATAAAATATTGAATAATATAGTTTCAGTGAATGCTTCTGTAAACTCAGTACTTTTTGTTACTTAGGGCTGGAAATAACCATTTCAAGGGTCCCTGCCGGTAGCTCTCAATCATGTGATTAGTCTTTACTCATGTAAAAAGATCCCATTGAGTCAATGGCTCTACTTACATAAAAGTAAGGAATTCAGTATTTTGGTCATCTCGTAGCAAAGTATAGCTGTGGTTATTAAAGAGATTAATAAGGGGTTGTTTATATTTAATTTCTTAAATCAGCCATACATTTCAATGTAGGATTACATAAATAGCTCATGTAAAACTATATTGGCGGGGGAGTGGATGAGAAAATGTGTTATTTCCATTTTAAGGCTGTGTGTTGGTGGGGGAATGATAAGAATATGCCATCTTTATTAGCTAAAGGAAAGCTTTTCTGCGTGTTGCACGATGTGACAGCTCTGAGCCCTGTCCCTAGTGCTCTTACAGGAGCAGAGGAAACACTGTGTGAATGACATTGCCTGGACTGAGCAGAAAGGACTGCAGCGTCTCATTTCACCTGCCTCTATTTAGGGCTTGACAGGATGTCCACTGGGTCTCTCCATCAGCTGGTTCTTGGAGAGGTTATAGAGGGCAGCTCTCAGCAGCAGGAGTTTGAGGTCACCCCTTACCCTGGCAGGGTCCTTTCCAGCGCTCCAGGTGGGCGGCTGGAGGTGGATGTTGCCAATGGAAGTGCCTGGGTGAAGAGGAGAGAGCAGCTAGTTTCCTGTGAGGATGGACGTGCTTAAGTCCTTCTGTGAAAGAGGGGTCTTTTGACTCCACAGACCTGGGAGTCCCTTCCCAGTCAGTCTGTCAGGTTGTAGTCCTTCTTCTTCTCTCTCTGGCCCTCCAGACTCCCATCTCCATGAGAAAACTTCCTAGTAGTTGCATAAACCATTTTTCAGTTGCTTCTTGTCTCCCTGTACTTGGCAAGGTATATATCTAGAACTTGATATATACTTACGGCTTGATATGTGTCCCTAGATTCGTAATCACAATGATGGGCTCTCCTCAAGTGACCAGCTGTAGTCTAAACATGTTAGGCATGCATACCTTTATTTGTCTTAATAGAAATTTTGCTTTGTTTTTAAACAGAGCAGTAACGTACATGGACAGCATGGAGAGTCTCTCCATGTAAAAATAGGTTGTTGGTGGTGTTATGGTAGTGCACGGGAGTTTTGAGGGATGTGGTCCCTATGTTTGGCTCTAGCTAGCCACAAAGTTAGTGTGCTCTGAATAAGTATTTCAGAGAGTATAGACACTTTGAGGTTATGGGGTTTTTTTGTTCTTCCTGCTGTAGCCCATGAGGCCAGAGATACTGAAGAAAGGGATGCAGGGCAGCAAACATTACATGTCCCACTGTGGAAAAATATTGGGGTTTTTGAGCCAAGTGGAAATGCTTTTTCAGCTGTGTTGACTTACCGCTGAGTAATAGTGCCACTGCAGTCTGCACCCCCACACACAGCGCAAGCACCTCTGTTAAGTAGCTCTGCCGCTCACAAAATATAAGGAGCTGCAAGAAGAGTAACATAAGTCAGTCCTTGAGTACTTGCTCTGCTACAAATTCCTCATTTGTCATCTTCAGCCACTGTAAGTATGGGACAGGTACTAGCATGGCATGTAGTTCTTGGGGCTCTTTTTGTACTGTATCAAGCATCGCTTCTCAGAATGTATGGGCTGTGGAAATGTGAAATGGTCATTATCTGCTTTTTTTGGCATGTCATCAAAACAAGAGATTGAAACGTGCTGAAAGTTCAGCAAGTTCATATGGGATTACACTGTGCAATTCTCAATTAGTCAAGTTTCCAGGATAATTTTCCCTTCCCTTGATCTTGCCTTCTTTTATCCTTACTTTGATTTAAATGGGTTTTTTTTTTGAACTATGATGCAATTTCCTTAGTTATAAATAAATTCTCTTTAATATCTCAGTAAGTGATAGCAGTAAATGATTGGACTAAGCTGGTTAGTGTCTACATCTGAGTAATGCAGAGAGGCTGATGGATATGAGCTTTAAAAACCATCATCTATATAAGGCTCAGTGGTCTGCATCCACTCTGTGCTCGTTTTAGGCAAAACTGCAGCCAGAATCCCGCTCCTGAAAGTGCCTTCTCAATCTCTGCAGAAGTGATGGCGCTGTGATGCAAGGACACTAACATGCCAATAAAAGGATCCTTTTTCATTTCAGATGTCTTCTAGAAATATGGCTGGCCAACACATCCTTCCTCAAACTTTGTATCAGAGCAATATGCTGAAAGCCATGAAGATTAGAGAGAGGACACCTGAAGATCTGGTCAAACCCCCCAGTGGAATAATTCACCACTTCAGGACTATGCACAGATACACCATAGAAATGTTCAGAATGTGCCAGTTTTGTCCTCAGTTTCGGGAAACACTTCAGAAGGCCCTGACTGACCAGGCCACCCAGACTTCACTGGAGCGCCAGAGGAAGCTCAACTGGTGCATGGAAGTTCGGAGACTTGTCCCTTTGAAGACTAATGGTAAGTTATGAGCAGGTCTTTGCACTCGCATTAAAATGGGTGATATGAATGTAGCACCTTTATTAATAGCATCTGAGTTCACATTACTGAAACAGAAGCGCATGGCTTTAAAAAAGTGATGCCTTTTAATCTTAGTTTTGTAAACTAAAATTCTTTCCACATGATGTATTGTCCTGAGGCTGTAGCAGTCCCCCGCCCATATCATGGTATTATGAATAGCCGGAAAATTTCACAGATATTTTCATAATATTAGTAACCTGTGGCACATCAGAGTAAAATACCAGGCAGGAACCTTGACTTGCAACCCATCGCCTTTCCATGAATCCGACTCTGCGATGTGTCGGCTGCCTCGTCGGAAGTGCCGAATGGCCTTAATGCCAGGCAAGAGGAGACTTCAGATGCTTTGAGTGATGGGGATGTGTTCCTGTGTATATATAGCAGAAGTTAATATCCTGCCATAAGCCCTGCCACTGTAGCTGGCAGGCAAGGTTCACTTGCTGATCCAGCTTTAACAGTGGTGCCGGCGGGAGCATCCTGGACGTGGAGCCTTTGGGAACCTGACCTCACCGGCCCTGGAGTCAGCGCCCTGCACCTGGCTGGCTTCCTCATCCTCAGCTACCTGCTGCAGTTTCCCAGCTCTTGCCCTCCCTCAGGGCTCACCAGTAACTCCTGTGTGTGTGCATGACAGCCATCTTTGTGCAACACAAAGTTTGCAGTGCCCTTTTCTTTCAAGGGTAGTGCTGGTTTTAGGACTTGGCTTTTGCATTACTTTGTGTGTATTGCATCAAGTGCTGTAAATTAAAAGGTACAGTAGTAGTGCAAAGATTTCCTGAATAGGGTACATGTGTCCACAGTCTTCAGCAGGAAACTTTTGCACGTGACTGTAAGAGTCGCTGGGCATTTCACATTCAGTGGAGGAAAGATTTGGTAACGGCTATGACTTACGGTCATGCAGCTGCAAACTTGGACTCAGGATTCCCTACAGTGCAGATTGCCCCAAACCAGGAAGGTAGACTGGGCCAGTGAGGACTCCAAGAACATGGAAAATGCATATTCTTTGCTCAAGGAGCAGATGACACTGGTTATAGAAACACTGGGTATGGTGGACCTGCAGCCCCATCGAAGTCCTTACGTTACGTTCTGTGGACGCTTCTTTTCATATCTGTTTATATACACATTGCCCTTATCTTCCTAGTCCACATTCTTCCTATCCCAAGTTCTACCATACTTCTCAGTCTGATTGTACACGCCTGTGTTGTGCAAAAGCCATACAGAACCGCCATGTAGATGTCACTGCCGTGACCTAGAAAAGCCTGATCCTAACGTGTGTCTCTGTAACCGTCACAGAGGCACTGACCTTTTGGTGGGCTTTTGCACATGCGTAAAATTCTCCTGACTGTAATTAGGCTGTGCACGGAGATCGCATAGTCTTGAACTTCCAGAAGGACTGGAGCTGCAGCTAGGGCAGGCAGCGCTTTGCAGGTACTAGGAAGGTAACATCACTCCAAGTGCTGCATCTTCAAAAGTTCTCCCCAGGAGATAGACTCTAACAGATTTACTAGGAAAATGGACAACGTGCATAATTTTTGCCCAGGGCAAAGAGCAACAGTTTTGGAATCCCCCATCTCCTGTTAACACGAATCCTGCAGGGGTTAACGCTGCCTGGACAGGCCCTTGTTGCTGACAGCACTGTATTCAATAACTGTGACCTCTTGCCTTGTCTCATGACTGTCGGCCAGTGTTACAAATGGGAACAATTTGTGGACTGGTGACTTGGATCCCATCCGTGAGCAGGCGTACCGATATACAAGATGCTGAAATATTAGGGCAGGTTGAGCGAAGGCAAAGCAAGGGCTCCGTTTGCGGTCCCCCGTACCCTACGCAGCCAATGAACTTGGCTTCAGTTCACTGCTTTAGGGTCATTAAGTGCATGGGTAGAAGGTGTGGCTTTGGGAGCCTGTGGTTTATGCAAAGTAGTTGCAGCGAGGAACCTTGGCAGGAGAGAGAAGATAGACTGGACTGAAGGAGAGGATCCCTGAAAGAAGGGACAGAAGCCTGGAGAAGCCCTGTATTATCCCAGAAAATAAGATTTTTTTTTTTTCTTCTGCCACGTGGCATGAAGAATACTTTAAAAAGCATTTAGCTGCTTAACCCATAGATGTGGGAGGAATATACTAGTTTTCAATCAGTGCTGGGCTTTCTTCAGAAAACTCTGGGGTTTTTCTAATGAAGGTTTTAATCATTGCAAACAGAGAAAGTATTTCCTATAGGATCTTTTGATGTGTATTTTACCTAATATGTACATGAGCTTGTGGAGTGGTGGTTTTTTTTTTTAATTAAAAAAGCCCTTTTGAATCACCACACATTTCTTTGCAGACATGCGAATGGAGGATAGAAGGAAAGCAGTAGGAGGTATAAAAATCGAAACTATTTTTTTGGTTTTTATTAAAAAAAATTTAAAAATTCCAGCATCTATTGGCTGTAGAGATTTCACTTGTATAATGAATCGGCATTCATTCCAGCTCGCCCAGCCACACCCCCCGGGAAAGTCCGAGGGAGGCTTCCCTGCTCAGCCCTGCGCACCGCAGAACAAAAAGTACAACTGTTGCTCAATTGCTAGTCAAACGGCGCGGGGGAATTCCAAGTGCTGTGTAAGGAATTTTGGGCAGTGCTTCTCAATAAAGAACTGAAAGTGAGCTCTCAGAGAGAGAGGAAAAAAAAAAATCTTATCTTTGCTCTAGATTTTGCAAAGGGAAAATTTTAACAGGATTAATATGTCATCTTTCTTGGTCAGAAGGAAACCCAGTCAGTTTTTCTGTCTTATATGTTGTTGCCTGATTTTTGAGCTCAGGTAAGCAGCCTGCAGACTTGAAGGAAGCTTTGCAAGACAGCGTTCAGAGACCAGAAGGCAGTTGCAGGAACCTGATATGCACTGAGTCCATAGCAATTTATGAAGTGTTAAGTAGATTTCAAATTATATCTTTTTTCAGGGTCTGGAGTCTGTTGTAGTTTTTTCTCTGCAGCTTCATACAATAAGTAGTAAAAGTGTTCACAAATGGTGTACTTGAGCTCATAAGGCATGTGGCAAACTGGGTTTAAGTCTTGTGGGTGTTCTTTGGGTGAGGTTTTTTTCCACATGAGAAAAATCTAGTAGTTTTACCACGGTTGATGTCCTCTCTTCCAAGGAAATTGCTGTGGTTTCTTAGCATTCGGTGAATCTGTTTACCACAGTAATAAACACCGGACCTAGTTTTGAATATGAGGATATGACAGTAATGATTCTTGATGCCTCCTTTCAAGGGAGACATCCCCTTCTGAAGAAGATGGCTAGAGATAGAATCTGAAACACAGCCATAGGCATACTTTGTCACACCTTTTAATTAAGTTAGTTAACTCTTCTGATTCTTAGTTTCATCCCCTCTGAAATTGCAGAACATCACTTTCCTTCCTACCTGTAGAGTAAAGAGAACTTTTTCAGTGCAAGGAGTGTGTCTAAATGAAAAGCAAATCATTATGTTTTTCATTTATTTGGTTTTAATTTTGTATTTTAGAAAAACAAGACTCTAAATAAAACTTTCAACAGCACATCATCCTATCAGTTCTGAGAGGAAGGCAAGAGGTGTTCCTACAATTGCTTTACATAAATCACCTACTCTTCCCTTTCTGTCTCTTCTCTTTTTTTTTTTTTTTTTTTTAAATTACGTTTCTTCCATCAAGCACAGCCAAGTGCCAAGCCTTTCAATGCAGTGCTCATCAGGGGATGTGAGGCTTGGTGTTACTATAGTATTTTCTTAGTGGTTTCCATTATCTCTACCCTGTGCTATCAGGTGTATATTTGTATAAACACTGATGAGGGGACATTTACACATTCTTTTGTAATTTTAAGTTTACTTTGTTGTGTTTAAAAGCTATTTCAACTGTGTTTGACGTTTGCAGTTGACCCCAAAATTTAGTTCATGATATCAGTCAAAGTTAAGTAAGATAGATAAGGGGCAGGCTTCCGACCATTGCTGAATAATAGCTTAACACCAACCAGTGAAGGGAGAAAACCAGTAGAGAGGGGACTTTCTTCCTTTCTATCTCTGAGCAGAGAGCTCATAGCTGTGGTCTTCTTGTTAAAACCCTTCTGTCCGAGGCTTAGAGAGAAGCGCGCAGGGAATATGGCTGTGCGCAGCATAATTCTACATCCCGTGCACTTGTGGGGTTTTATTTAGGTAGCCATTTAAAAATAATGTACTCTTTCTTTTTTTGCAGGTGATGGAAATTGCCTCATGCATGCTGCATCACAGTACATGTGGGGTATCGAAGATATGGACCTTGTCTTAAGAAAAACATTGTTTAGCGCACTCAGGGAGATTGACACACGGAACTTCAAGCTCCGCTGGCAGCGAGAGGCTATTAAATCCCAGGAGTTTGTAGAAACAGGACTCCACTATGACACCCGGGTAAGATGACCTGAGGGAATCATGCTGTTTTCCATGTGCTCGTCAGCGTTGCCTTGCTGATTTCGTTTGCTTTTTGGCTTCATGGATTCCGCCGTTAGTGGAGAGCAGAAATAGTCTTCCTTTGGAGGAAATGGGAAAATGTGATTATTTTGAGCACTGTTGTGCTGCAGTTCGTTCCTGACCTCCGTGTCTTTGAACCGTTGCTGATGGATGTTTCTTTCCTCAGAACTGGGAGGAGGAGTGGGAATACCTCATTGAAATGACCTCCCCAGAAACATCTGGGGCTCGAAACAGGCTTCCATATAATGCACTGGAAGAAATCCACATCTTCATCCTTGCTAACATCCTCAGAAGGCCAGTCATTGTCCTTGCAGGTGAGTTGCCCAGACACTCATCTCACCGTGTTACTCTGTACTGTGTTAACAATCTTACTTCGATAATTGTTGTTTCCAGGTAGATGCATTTCAGAACAGGGCGTTTTCAGCAATTGTTCTAAAACACCCAGAATGTGTTTTCTCTTGCCTGTAGCCCATACTTATTTGTGTTTATTTGTGTTTTCTTTTTCTTCCTTATGCAGATAAAGTGGTGAGAAGTTTAGAGTCAGGCTCCAGTTTTGCTCCTCTGAACGTTGGTGGTATTTACTTGCCTCTCCTTTGGCCAGCTGAAGAGTGCTACAGATACCCAATTGTGCTCGGCTACGACAATATGCATTTTACACCACTAGTGACCCTGAAGGACAGCGGGCCAGGTATTTTTGAAGTACCTTGTTTGATATTTACGTAGCTTCTTCAATATCATCATGCTGATAAAGCATTAAAAATATAGTCTGGTTTAGATTTGCATTTCAAAAGTTACAATAAATGTAAAAGATTCCTTTGGAATATGTGCTTAAAATGTGAGCAGAAACAGTTTTGACTGTGAATCTGAATAGAAACTAAAGGTTGTCTTCAAAATGCCGGTTGAAAGAGGAGCACAACTCGCCTGCTTGCAGGCTGGGGTCAGTCAAAGGGTAGCCTCTGCTTCATTGTGTTCTGGCCTCCTTTCCACAGGCCGTCATAAGAGAAGAAGCTTAGAAGGACATAGTCTCATAGCGGTGTACCACTGCATGGCAGGCATGATGAGATATGGGCTTTGCCGGTTATAATGCATCTCTTCTGAATGGATAGCAGTTCTCCAGGGCATCATCCTGTGGAAGGGTATAACAAACTAAGATCTACAACGCTGCCCACACAAAGAAGAAAATTGCTATGGAGACATTAAAACTTCTATGGGATGGGGCTAGGTTTGTGGTGCAGACATGTCTGCGTCCTCCCCCACCGGCACTGTTTAGAAACCAGTTGCTCTGGCCAGCCATTCTCCTCTCTCCGAAATTCAGAGCAGTGGTGACACCTCTGTGTGTTGCATCTTGTGGTTACTCCTGCCTGGTAAAATATATGTGTATATATATATGTATGCTAACCCATCTTGTTTCCCCACAGAAATCCGGGCTGTCCCTCTGGTCACCAGCGAACGAGGCAGATTTGAGGACTTGAGCGTGCACTTTCTGACAGACGCAGAGGAGAGGGAGAAAGAGCAGCTGCTAAAAGACTACTTGATAGTGATAGAAATTCCAGTGCAAGGCTGGGATCATGGTACAACTCATCTAATTAATGCTGCAAAGTGAGCATCGTTCCTGTTTCCTCAAAGTTATCTTGTTGTGGTGGTGGGAGAAGTCGGGCAGCTCAGTGTGTTCCTTCAGTCTTTCCTTCCTTCCATGGTAGCGCACGTGTTTACCCTCTGCAATATGAAATAATGGCATTACTGCTGACATGCTTTGAAGTGGTATGAGCTCGAGCCAGTCTCAAATTTAAAGGCAAAAATGTCTTTAGACTTAGCAGGCTGAAACTAATATTTTAGAAGAGTAAACCCAATGGAGTAGTTTCACTGACTTTTAGGTTACACAGCAGGGGGGCTGAAAAGTGGTTAAACCTGGGAACTAGTCAGACCAAACTCTTGGCCTTTATGTGAGAGCACATTGCATAAAGGGCAGTTGGTGTAATTTTGGCTGCCCTAAGGAAAGTACTTGGCAGTATGTTCTTAGCGCAGATGCCTTGACACCCTGGAATGTTGCGGTGCGGCAGTAGGGAGAAAGCTGTGGCCTGTGGAGGAACCGGTGTCTGCGCTCATTGCCCTGATGACTGAGCGTCAGTAATGTGCAGGGGGCAGCTGGTGGCACCCATCAGCTTCTCGCTTTTAGGGGACGCTGGCAGCGGTGTCTGCCCAGCCCCTTCACGAATGTGGGAGGGAAGCGACTCCCTGTATCCTCTGTCTTTGCTTCCATTACCACACAGGGAGGTATCTTTATGCTGTTGAGTGGTTCTGGTTTAGGAGCCTTGAAAATTGAAGTCATCCTACTCAAAGGATATGTGCATACGTAAAGAGTAGCAATCGAGCTTCCCTGGTCCCACTGCACGGATGTGTTCTTGAGTGTTACCAGTAATGCTAGCTCCTCATCCTTCCAACTGTGGCATGGTGAAGCTCCAGTGTGGGGTTTTCCCTGTGGCTGGGAGCAGAGTAGGGTTGGTATGATGGATGCTAGCATTGCACACACCACACTGAAGGCCCATAGTTTGTTTGAAGAATTTCTCTGGTAGATACAGACCCAACAGGGCAAAACCAGGAACAGATTTCATGATAAACTGTATCATGAAATGCTGAGCCCACTGTAGGAAAGGCTTGCTATTAGCATGGGCTGGTGAAGAGAGGGGTCTTCCACTCTAACCTCCACTCAGCTGAGCACTGGTCTTC
This sequence comes from Balaeniceps rex, assembly GCA_013401315.1. Taxonomy (NCBI): domain Eukaryota; kingdom Metazoa; phylum Chordata; class Aves; order Pelecaniformes; family Balaenicipitidae; genus Balaeniceps; species Balaeniceps rex. The sequence goes on from VYZW01019903.1 coordinate 138,423, forward strand.
AGAGGACTTCAGGATTTGGGGGACTTTTCACTTCTGAGAGATTATCCATACTCTTCGTGCAAACAGCTCTCAGACAGAAAACCCTCACCTAGAAAGTCCTTTTAAGAATACTTCTGTTTAGCATTGTGTCAGACCATTTCTTTAGATGTGAAAGTCTCCATTTGACATCACTGAACACCTGCTTTTAAAATTATTTCCATTTACAGCAACAGTTTAACATCCTGGATCTTCTAGCTGAGTAATATGGATGTGCATTAAATCTACATTTCCTCCCCACATTGCTTGTATTTGCCTCCACCCCCACCATCTGCCCTTTTCAACCACTGATGCAATCTTCCTTTTTTGGCTGTCAGGTTAGATGAAGGCAACCTACCCAAAGAAATAAACCTTGTGGAAGATTACTTTCAACTGGTACAGCATGAGTACAAGAAGTGGCAGGAGAACACTGAACCTGCTAGAAGAGAGACCTGCTCCAGGAACAGACAGGAGCTGTCTTTTTCCCAGCTCTCCCTCTTACAGGTGAAATGTGAAACGCCAAATTGCCCTTTCTACATGTCTGTGAACACCCAGCCCTACTGCCACGAGTGCTTTGAGCGGAGGTCCCAGGGAAGCAAAGGAAGAAAGCAGACCTCCAAAGCAGCACCCGAGAAACTGAAGGCAGCTGGGTCCGGCTCCTCCCGTGGGGACGTTTGTGAACCTGGGGGCTGGACGTCCGAAGGGCCTGTAACAGGGCCGCGCTCCGCACCCCCGACTGCTCCGAGCCTTTTCCTATACAGCGAGACCACGGCCATGAAATGCAGAACACCAGACTGCCCCTTTACATTGAATGTGCAACACAATGGGCTTTGTGAACGCTGCTACAACTCCAGACAGCTTGGTCCTTGCAACAATTTGGATGACCGGAGACATTTAGACTATGCCACGTGCAAGGTGTGCCGTCAGAAGGCCAACAGGACCTTCAACGGCATATGCAGCACTTGCTTCAAAAGATCTACAGAGCGCTCCTCAAATGGCAGCCCTTCTTTCCTGCCCATGTGCCATCAGAGATCGACGTCTGACCCATCCCAGATCTCGCAGAGCCTCCTCCAGCACTCCTGCCATCAGGCTCCCAACAGCTGTGGCGAGGAACCCCCGCCACCGGCGCTGCCTCCCGAGGAGAAGAGGGGAGGTAACCTCTGCAGGAAACCTGGCTGCAAGTTTTTTGGGACATCGCAGAATGAGGGCTTTTGCACGCTGTGTTTCTTTGAGTACAGAGAAAACCACGGTAAGTGGAGATGGGGTGAGCTCTGGCACGCTTTGGCTGCAGATCGGCCTCCTCGAGCTATGAAGCTCTACGTGCACTGGGTGCTAAAAGGGCAGGGGGTGAAGGAAAGAGTGTGGAGCAGAAGCAGCAGTCTGAGGAGAAGGTGCTTTTTTGGCCATTATTATCCCATAAAGGGGCACGCGATAACAGTGTGGGAGACCTGTGAAATCTCTTGTGAAACTTCTCATCGGCTTTCATGGAAGCAAAACTAGCTCAAGAGGGGGTGGGTTTTGATCCCTCCCCACCATCCACTGCAGTCATGGTTTGGCATGAATTTTCTTCACAGCTAGACAAGTTGTAGGAGTCGGTGAGGGAAATGCTATTGTATTGGTGCTACTACTGAAAACCAGTTATGTTAGCAAGGCTTTTAAAAAGCTTGGGATGAATTTGAAGATCCATATCCGCTCTGGATGTAACAGGTATAACACTCTGGAGTAACTACTGAAGTCGCCTTGATAAGCAGAGCAAGTAGAAGTTGACTGTAGATAATGTGCTTGTATTTTGGAGTAACTTGGGAGTGTATTGTTATAATCTACCTTGAAATCTTTCTTGGTAGTATCATGTGCATGCACGCACCTGTGTGCATGTGTGTTTAAAGGCAGGCTTTCAAAAAGGTAATAGTCTGTGAATAAATCACAGCATGAAATCTTCATCTTTCATGCTACTGCTTTGTTACACAGGCAAAGAGCCCTTGGGTATAGAGGGTGAAAGGCACATGTAAGAGAGAATTATTGCTTATCTCTTAAGACTGTTTCATTGCTGACAAGTCTGCCAATGCTGCGCTTCCCACATACTTTCAAATTAGGGAACTTCTATGCCAGTTTGCAATAGCTTATTTTCCACCATTGTTCACAATGAAAAATTTTTCCTTCTGATTGTGGAATATGTAAGATTGCTTCATGAGACTAAAAAGCGTAGGCACTTTTTCCCATTAAGCTCTGTGCTGCTGTACTTCCATTACCCGTTGCGCCTGAAATGGGGGAGGCTGACAGGGAAGTGCTTGGGTAGATCACAAATTACATGCTGAAGCCAAAGGTGAAATTCCCCTTGACTTCATTGAGATCCAGTTTTCTCACCAAGGGCAAGTTTCTCCCAAATCAGCTGTTTCAACAACTTCTGATATGAAAATCAGGCTGTATTAGCTCCCTTATTTATGTAACATGCAGGAAAGTGCTTCAACTGAGGTGTCTCAGGATTGTCCAAAATCCATGTTTGAGGCTAGTAGATTCTTTTGTTTTATTTTTATTTTTTTCTTTTTAAACTGGGGAGCTTTTCATAGTTGCTTTGGGTCGTCAGATCTATTGGGCACATTCAAACTCCTCCTGTCCTTACTTCACATTACAGACAGCGCTTTGCTACGGCACCAGAGGAGATCTCAGAGGAAGTCCTCGGCAGCAGGTCAGCCGGGGACCTCCGCTGCCACCTTCCGTAACACAGTGTCCTGCCAGTGGCGCGACTGCGGCACCCTGGGCAGCACGATGCTCGAAGGGTACTGCCAGAACTGCTTCATTAAAGCCCAGAACCAGCGATTTCAGGAAGCCAGGAGGACAGAAGAACAGCTGGTGAGACAGCCAGAAGTAAGTGTGAACTTCTCAAAATCTTCCTCTTGTTTAGCGCTGCACATTTTTCTCTTGTGTGAACAACTCAGCATGCGTACTAGAAAATCCTCAAATGACTGCATCCTAAGTGTCATGGAAAGACAAGCATAGAGTATCTCATGATTTTTTCCTGCTGCAACTGAGCAGCACTCCTAAAAGTCATTCTCAGTTTAGGGTTATCATGTATTCAGTTTTACCTCAGCTGGGATTTCACCAGCAATTTCAGTGGAAGCAATTGGACCAACAGTTGGTTTGTTTGCTGATCAGGGAGAGATTTTCATTCTTGCCCTTAGAGCTATGCAACTGCATCAAGAGATTTAGTCCTCTTCATGTTGCCTTTTTCATTGAGCCCATTACAGATTTTCTTTGTTCCAGATTTTTTTTTAATTTGGTTTGTTTTGACCCTTTTAGAATTGAGAGTTACCAAAGATAAAAACCATTTTTTTCTAAGAAATGACAGAACTTGTTATTTTCTTTGGTAAAGCCCAACTTGGCTCTTGGTATTGTACTTTTCAGAAGAAGCATGTGTCTGCAACAGTCCCCAGTGGTTACCTATAAAACCATTAGCAGAGTTGAAAGCAAATGAAAAGCCTCTTCTGCTGCCAGCGTGGCAACTGACAGTGTGTTTTAATGTTTTTCAAGAGAATGGGACAGCACAGAGATTTGCAGCGAGCAGCGTTGAGTAGCCAGAAGAGACAGTGTGCTGTGGCTTCATGTAGAAACAACCTGGCCTGCAGAAGCGATGACTTGTGCCAGGAGTGCCAGCACCTCGGTCAGCTTGCGCCGTCGGGGAGCGCCAGGGACCCGGCTGCAGAGGAGCCCCCGAAGCAACGCTGCCGAGCCCCTGCTTGTGATCACTATGGCAATGCCAAGTGCAATGGCTACTGCAACGAATGCTACCAGTTCAAACAGATCTATGGCTAGTGGAGGGGAGGAGTTGGTAAGAAGAAAGCGATACCAGCTACTTCCTTCACTGAAATGGTGCTATGTCCAAAACACTTAACAGTCCCGGGAGTGGGAGGGCAGGGGGAAATATAAGCTGTCTGCTCGTGTTCGTGTTTATTCCCAAGAATGGGAATAAATGTCTACTTCCTCTAAACACTGCATACAGGGGGACTGCTGAGAAGGGCAGGTTGCCTTCTGCACGGAGCTGTCGTTCATGACTAAGTTCCTACAATGCCATATTTAATTCTTGGACTTCCCAGGAGGAAGTGTGAAGCATTTGAATCCAAAGAACTTCCCAGTTCTGCCTCTTTCTCAATACCTCCCCTCCTCCCAGGTGAGGAGCCACGGCTACTGTTGGAGGTGCAGGAGCTTTTTGTGTTTGCGTACATCAGTCAGAGGCAAATCTTTCCTGAGAGGGGTCCCCCAGGACAGGCTGATGCAACTTGCAGTTGATGTCTGAAGAAACTTACTTTGGGTTGCCCGCGTCCTTGCTGGTGTTCTTACAGAGCTCGTCAAGGCAGGAGCTCCCGCAGGCGTTCAGGGTGTTAACAGTGAGTGGTTCTGTGTTTGCAGAGCCCTCAGCAAACCGCAGCCAGAAAGAAGACCAGCAGTGGTCTGCTCCTTTAACATGCTTAACCTAACCAGCATTTAGATCCTTTCCTGAATCCCAGGACAGCTGGAAAGACAGGTGATTACAGAAACAACTTTCATGAGCATATGCATGTGAGGGGAAAACTGAATCCTGCCATTCCCCACTCGTATGGAAGGAATTGCCTCCAACAGACAAGAAAACCCCAAAGCCCTTTGTCTTTGGCTTCAGTTCTGAAACCAGAGCAACTCTCTTCTCTTGCATTGTAACTGTCGAGAATACGTGTGCTGTTGTTCGTACCCTCCCTCCCCATTTCTCTCATACTTCTTTCTGTTATCCTTAATGTGGTTCTGTTATCGTGCAACCAGCTTGGAGCTCGGTCACAGGATGTTTTAGGGTCGAGATTTTACTCCTGGAGTTCATGCATCCACTTCTCAATCTGCAATACTTTATTTAGCGACCTTGCCTTTACCATTGTGCCTGGTACCTGCTTCTCTCTTCTCCTTTCACACCTTTTAAGTTTTCAGCATCTGTTTTGCTGCTATGATTTTGGAGGTGATACCTCTTCTAAGTTGCTTCTCAATTTTAGAATCTTTTTCTGGTTATTAAAAAACAGTTTTTAAAAAGAACAAAAAAATTAAATAATTCATTACTTATTTCTGTTAAATTTTATATATTTTGTGAACCTTAATGTGAACATATGTTTTATTAAAATATTTATATTATTTGAAACAATGCAACTTGAAATTTGCACAGCTAGGATTTTTTTTTACGTATATTTACTCTTGTGTTGAAAGTTACAAACTTAAATGTATAATTGAAAAACATTCTCTGATATAAAGAAATAAATTATTGAACCATTGAATTTGCTATTTTATATTGGTGAGAGAGAGCACAGTTGAGCATGGGACACCCCCTGAAGAAAGCATTTCTGTTCAGGACCACCATTCAGCATGTTACCAAGTGCTCCCTGGTTCAGATGGTGTAGCCAAGCGCTTTGAGGAGGTGATAACTTGCTGTAAGTCTCTGCACGCTCCCACCTTACGTCATTGTCCTCTCAGGAAGAGCTCTTGGTACCGTCGGAGACCCATGCAGTCAGTGTGCATAAGGAGTTGGCTCCTGTCAGTGCAGAGTATCTTCAGTCCCCAGAGCTATGGGTGTGGGAAAGTAAGGATGGTCAGGACCAGGCTGCAAGAGAAGCTAAGCTTAGGCTGACTTGACTTTGCTTTCTTCATTCATCCATCACTTACGCCAGGGATTCCCAACCCATGTTGCTTGAGTGCCACCGGGGGAGGTGGTGATGGCAGCACGTGATCCCCACCTCTGCCCAGGCATGCGTGCAGCCCCGAAGGCACAGGCCAGCCCTACCACCTCCCCTCACCAGGGGCAGCAGGGAAGCCCCTCACCTTTTGGTCTTGGCATCTGGGTTGCTCGGTAGCTCCTGAAAAGCAAGTTGCCAACTGCTACTTGAAAAAGTACTTGAAAGCGGTGTTTTCTTCTCCATCCCAAGCTCAGCCTAACCCAGCCCCACTGCCAGGGGATTTCTGCACTGTAACACTCCCTCAGTGTGGCATGAGTATGCCTGTGCGGGCACTCAGGTGTTTCAGACCTCTGCCTAAACAGGCAATACTGTACACTACCATGGCTTCTTGGTGTTACCCGTGACCTGAAGGAAAAAAGTGAGTCGGCGCTGCAAACATCCCTGTGCAGTCAGGAAAGAGGACCCTTCCCTAAGAGGCTGACCTCTCCAGATCAGCTTCTCTCTATCCTGGTTAACTCTTTAATCCCTTCTGGCTGTTCAGGAGCACACCTCGGCATATCCTTCAGTGCTGTCCCAATTGAAACCATGTAGATGTTAAGTTCCTGAGTACTTTTGCCACCGGTTAGCTAGTCCTTGTAATTCACTCAGCTCTCTAGCCCATATTCCTGGATGCCTGTCCACTTTCTTTACGCCCACTGCTCTCCTTACAGTTTAGCCTAGCTCCCTCTGCACTCATGTACCCCCCCTTTCAGAGCATACAACCTAGAAGTCAGCCTCCTCCCCCCCGGAGCAGACCCTGCTGGATCTACCAACCCCATCTATACAGCATGCTCCTCTTTTTCAAAATCTGACTCTCTTTATCTGCACCCTCCTTCCCCTTTCTTTACAACTCATGCAACTCACATGTCTGCCCGATTCATCGAGCTTCTGCACCAGGCGGACACCTCAGTGCTGAAAGAGCGGGCAAAGACTGGGAGGGATGTCTCCACCAGGAGATGGAGACTGCTCATGGCATCCAGCCTCGGCAGCCATCAGCCCCTGCACACTGAAAAGACAGAGCCTCCATCATGGCACCTTCAGTGTTGGGAGGTTGGTTAACTCCAGTTGCTGTTAACTGCAACTTCTGCACAGAGGAAGGATTTTGGATGAAATGCCCCAGATCCCACTGATTTTTCTCTACTGCTTTCTGGGCCCGTTACTCATAACCCTAAAGTCACATGAGGCTTGTCTCATTCTGAAGCTCCTATGTAAATGAGTGCCCAGCCAGTCTCTTGTGATGTACTTGTGTGGGAACATTAAAGCTGGTAGGGCCTTTTTTTTAAATACTCTGGTATTTCCCTAATGTCCTTAGGGGATTTTGACCCTCTGATGCTTTCTGCTCTTTGCCCAGACACCTCTTCAAGTTCACGTATTTTTTTCCTTCCTGTTCTGCAAGAGAGAACTTTTATTTGGATTCTCCCTTTTTGTGACCGCTTCTGGAAGCCTCTCTGCTAAGATGCAAATCTCTCACAACCAGAGATTCTTTTCTTAGTAGAAAGGCAAAACTAATATGAAACAATTGGCTTAATGACTACTTGCATTGCACTGGAATTGCTTATAATACAGTGCAGGAAGGGATTGCTGCGCAGGCTGTGCTTACACATTCATTTTGTTTGTGGAAGGGATACTTTTAGATGATTACAGTAATTCCTGGCTGGGAAGATGGATGATCTGAATATTATCTATGTTTCTGGATTTCTCAGGGATCTAACCACTATATTAATAGATAACTTATGATACAGAAAAGAAGGAAGCACTTACTCAATTTTTAGTGTAGAGAGAACATCAGTTTGTCTTTTGATCTTTCAGTGCTCTGCTCAGCAAGCCTTTGGTGTGATCTGAAGTACTAGGCCACTTAACAGGGCTGGGAGCACGAAGCAGCATGTACTCTGTTAGATCAAAACACTTACATCAAGCTGCTGACCTAAGTGTGTATCCCAAGAGCCCCAGGCGGGACTCGCTGCAGTCAGCATCTTGCAGGGAAAGCAAGAACGGAGAGTCCCTGCTGTTACAGTCTCAGGCACAGACTGCGATGTTCCAGATTTACACAGAAGGTAAGGCATCCTATTTACGGCCTGTGAGCCATCTGCCCATGCTTTCTTCCTGCACTTGTTCGGCCCCATCCCCACCCCACGCAGTACTCCCCTTGCCCGGCATGGCAGAAAAGTTACCTGCAGATGCAAGGTACCCGCAGTCTGCAGTGCTACTCCTTCGTTGCAGGCAGACCTCACGGACAAACTGTGTCTCTCTGAGGTAGTTATCAAGAAGTGGTTATTTAAGTAAGGATGTCTTATTTGTTTAGCCATTCATCAGTTGCTTGCCATGCAATTTGGTGTACAGATTCCAGCTGACCCACCGGCAGCCTGGAGCAAGTAGGAATGCAATAAATGGAAATGAAAAATATTCGTCTGAGTTAGTGTAAATGTAAGAGTGGCTTCATATCTACTTTTTATGTGTTTGATTGAATCACAAGTGATAGCCATTTTGCCAGCTGTCTTTCATCCTGATGTCCCTGCACATGCTACAGATTGTCCTAATCTATACCACCCCATTCCTCAGAAGTGTCTAAAGTCAGTTAAATCATCCATGTCTGGCAGCTATGACCTTTACACTGACAGTGATAGGAATAGGAGAAAAGGTGGTTCAGCAATTAGGATACCCACAAAAAAAAAAGACCCCCATCATGAGACCAAAGCTGTTGGGATATGCTAAGGTGTCTTTCCCAGCTGGGACTGGTATACTTGACTCTAAGCTCCTCTTCTGAACAGGCACAGCAGCTATGTCAAGGAGGTGGTCCACCTACTGAAAAAACCCAAATAATCAACCTGCTCATCCCTAGCTGTGTTTAGGAGGCAATGAGTGGGCAGGGATATCTGGTAGGGCCAGACCTGGTAGTTTAGGTGCCCAGGATGATGCTTTGTTTGGCAGCCCTGCTGAGACTTTGGCACCAGGAAGGCCTCTGAGCACCTCTGCAGTGTGGGAATGGGGACACAGACTCACCAGAGAGATCCTCAGTACCTGGGGATTTTACTGACAGAGGGGCTGAAGGACTTCAGGCAGTATTTGAGGGGGCCTGTGAAGATTTCAGCAGCATCGAGATATTGGATATAAGTGTTTTAGATATAAATCTCAAAAAATTCACGCTGAGCATAACTTTGTGCACCTGGGGCCATGAGGCCACAGTGCATGACATTAGCTTGTGCATTCAATCTGTGCAAAATAAGTGGTTCAGCACGGTGATATGATGCATGTTTTTTTCAGGTGAGAGCCACAGGGGAGCAGCGACTGCATAATTTTATCCTGCATACTTGAGTAGGACACTGTGGTGTAATATGTACAGCACGGAAATAGAAAACCACAACACCGAACAGTTACAATTTCAGTTTATATTAAAGTGCCAAGGCCCCTTAAAATCCGGAGTTAGAAGTACAAGTGCCTTTACATCCGAGTGCTCCGTTTCTCAGGTGCTCGCATTTAACGTGCAGTGCAGCAAACCTGTCGCTGATGGGAGCAGATACAACGTGCTAATGTAAACTTGTTCAGTCATTTCTGCGCTGATGCTTTCTCCACATCGGTGATAAATACTGATAGCATCAGCCCTTGCCTGGTTCAGAAGGGTTGTTCTAGCTGCATGGGAAGAAAGACAAAATGCTTGGAAGTGGTTTAGCTGAGCTGCTACTTTGTTAACTCCCCTTTCCTTGACCATCCATGGTTATTTTGGAGAAGACTGCCCCTAGCTCTTACAAGGGTTATTCTTCTAGCTCTTATATTTAGTAGGACATGTTGTAGCTCTTATATTTAGTAGGACAGCCACGGCTCCTGTTTGAGCATTGTCACTTCTCAACCTGCGGTAGAGCCAACTCGGTCAGTTCCCCCTCGGACGGGCAGCCAACCGCCGCGGCCGGCTGGCTGGAGCTGTGGCTGTCCTCCCGCTGCCTCCCGGGCAGCCCAGCACCCCCTGCAAAGGGCTCTCGCAGCCCTTTGACACCAAACATCTGCTGTAGGAAACCTAGTGAGCCCAGTGTGATTGTGTCTTCATTTGTCAAGATAAATGTCTATTGGAAAAAAAGCCTGTATGTATATACACACACACATATATATATTTAAAAAACCCAAAAGTATCTAATGTCTGTCAAACAGAAACCTAAAATAAGAGCAGGTAATTTTGCTTGGGAGTTTTATGATGACTTTTTTTTGTACTAATGTTAATTTTCAAAAAACTCCCTGTGTCTAATATTGAAAGACAGCCTACGGCATGCTATCCAGACTACCCCCTCCTCCAGCCTCAGTAAAGTGAATAATATTATGTATGTAACCTCTCCCCCCTCCCACCACTCCTGATCTCTGACAGCAATGATTCTTTTTGTTATTGATTTGGCTTTTTTTTTCTCCCCCCCCCTTTTTTTTTTGTTTAAGCTCTAGTACACATCTGTGGTGTTGGGCAGGAAGTCAGATTTCCCCTGGTGAATTACTGGGCGGGGGGAAACTTAGGTTTTGTTCTCTGGTTATGGCTCCATGTCAAGGGATTCATATGAGCTCATACGAACGCACATCGTAAGTTAGTCCAATTCCCAGACAGTACTGTTTTTTTTTTAAAAACGTGACTGTTTGGTGGCACATCACAAGGAGGGGTCAAAATCCCCTTCTTATTTACAATGTAAAGCAAAGCCTGTGAGCTGGGGATCTGCTCTGCAGCTCTGTGCAGCGGTTTGCACTTTGAAACCAATGCTTTTCTTACTGACCGCTCTCAGATACGCTGCTGAGTACTGTGGGGCAGAATTTGATCACGGCATGAAGTATTATGTACCATGAGATCACCCGGTCAGAATTCCCACTTACTAACGTTACTTATTGCAGGACTCGTTTCGTTTCCGGTTGCCCGACATTGGTGACAGAAGAGTACGCAATGTAGTGACGCCCGGTAAACACCTTACTGCAAACTCTGGTAACGTTTATATTGGTGTAAACCTTTAATAATGCGATTGGCTTCAGCAACTTTACTCCAGGTATGCTGTAGGATAACTAGGATGGGGATTTGGCCAGCTATCTTATAAAAACAGTCTCTTACTTCCTTTTACACTTTCTGGAGTGAAAAGATGCACCTTAAATTGCTTCTGTTGCAATCCTCATGACACAAAGCCATGCCTATCTAAGCAGACCTCGTTGTTAAGACCTCATGTAAATATATGCATGTCTTGCACTGCTTGCTGGTTACAGTTTAATGGGAAGCGGGTGTCTCAGCCTTTGCTTTGGTCCTTAACGCACAACCACTTAAAAGGCAAGAAAAGTAGACAAACTGATATTTCAGCATGATAGGTTATTGCTTATTTAGCCTGGAACTTATTACCTGCAATGAGGACAAGACTTATTTCTACTGGAGGGAAGAGATCACATTATTTTTCATTTACATATTATTAACGCACAGTCTAACAGAAAAGGATGATGTTGCATGGCTTTTTCACAATCATGTGCATGTCTAGACCAGCCTACATTTGCCTAAAAGAAAAAAGTCATCATTTCCAGAGACTTTTTTTAAAAAAGGGAAGTTTGGGTGGTGGTGATAGAGCAATGAATGATGACCCCTGGCAGAGCTGTTCTCTTTAAAGGCTGGTGCCAGGTCAGGTGCTTGGAGGCAGGAAAGCCTCCGGTGCTTGCCGGCGCTCCTGTGCATTTGAGTCATATCAGTAGTGTGCACCATTAAAGTTCAAAATGCATTACTCAGACCAGACGTGTTGCTCAGGACCTGTCAGGCCCAGCCAAACCTGAGTCTACATGAATGTCAAATTTAACATATTCATCACCAGAATTTTCTTCCTCTCGCTTTTTCTTTGGGGCACTCAGCAGGGAAGACCTATTAAGGCAGAATTTCACATCATCAGGGTTTCATTATCTAATTAACCGACTTGCTGTTACATCAGACCTTTAAGCTTTGCCCATTTCCCCTGCACCAGGGCTACATCAGATTTCCACTCTGGGCTCCACTATGTACTCAGTCCTCCTTGGGGTGATAAGATTTTTTCTGAAGATTTGGGGTTTTCATGTGTCTACACATTGCAAGTTGACTACAACCAGAAGGGTATCTACAACGTTGAGTTACCTTAATGTCACACGTCCGTTCTCTGATCCAGGCTCACTTTCTTCTCCCAGAAGAGAAACCTGCCAACAGCTGTGACCAAGAACAAGCTGGTCTTTAACATGCAGAGCTTTGTTATACTTCCCACTGTGTGGCTATATGTTCATTTATGGAAGTGTCTACACGTGCTGTAGGTGGCACAGCATTTCCAGCTTCATCCAACTCCCCAAGGTACCTGTGGTTTCATTTTGCACCGCAACAAGGCTTCTGCCTCACTGTTCCCCTACCCTCACGCCAGCTCCTGGGTCAGGCACGTTCCTCCGCTCCCTGAGGCTTTGGAGAAGGTGAGGGTCACAAGCATGGCTTGCTGAAAATTTCCAGTGCCCAATGCTCCTGCTTTATGCTTGCCTTCTTCATCTTGCAGATGGCTTCATCTATAGAAATGCAGAAGTCTGGCCACGCTCTGCAAAGGGCTGACCTTCCAAATTTCACAGTATTTACTCTTTTGAGTTAACAACACTTCCTATTTGGAAATAACTTGGAATTAAGCTCTCATCAAAGTGAAATATAGCAGTCATGGGTAGGTTTTATCTCTTTTTTTCTTCTCTACAATGAAGGTTCAGCCTGTAATAATATCTGCAGTATAGGTGCTGGAGCTGTGTTTGTGCCTAACCTCTGTTTACTAACATGCTCTTTCTGTTATGTTTCAGGGTGTAACTAAATATTTTCAGTTCTAGGGAATGTGTAGCTAGATCGAACCGATTGTGACTTATTTTTACCGAGTTAAAAAGCAATAAGCTATTTAAAAACACTTGCTAATATATAAAAGATGTTTTAATACTGCAATGATGAAAATATCATCCGCAGATAAAATTAACCCAGCAAAGCCTATAATAAATGGAAAATAATCGCAGGACATCACAGAGGTCAGCAAAACCAGGAGATAGGCATGTGGAGCCAGTAAGTGTTTAATCTATAAACTATCTTGTTGTGAGCTGGGTGAAGCAGAGACAAGTAGACACAAGAAAAAGTACAAACAAATTCTTTATTCTGAAACTGCATTAGAGCACTCTAAAGATAGCATCAAGGACTGCGTGGAAATCCCCTGGATACATTTTGTAATTTTTTCCGGTGAATCTCAGGATAGCAAATACAAGAGGCAAGGGTAAGTGGATGACCACAGCTGGTGTAGGCTGCGTTTTGGTATTCCACTTTTGCCGTGCAGACACCCAAGTTGGAATTCGTCTCCGTTGTCTTTCCCTCCCTTGACTACAAGGAGTGTCCAGATGACTAGTCCAGATGTAGATGTTTACACTGTAAAGGTGACACGTTGGATGAGATGAATCTCACAACTCATTTCTAAGGTGATGTGTCCTTTTGGAGAAAGTTAGAAAATCAGGGCAATACACAGATTGCCCTTTACTTCATAGCTTCCTGACTAATCAGTTTGATGCTGAGCAAACTACAGAGACACTCAAATCTTATGGCGACTAGCGCCTCCTGAAATCAACGGGTGTTAGGCATTTAAATGCCTTGCATATCTGGGGTAATTAACCTCTCACTTCTTCCATTTATACATTCATTCTGCATGAAACTGGAGAAATAACACTCACCTAACTCTCCTCAGTAGTTATGAGATTAAATTCATTGATGATTACAGTATGCACTGACATCCTGAGGTGAAAGGTCCAATACGTAAATAACAATACTTAATATTTCTATCTGCATTGAGGACATACTCACTCCCCACTAACAACATAACTTTGGATTGAACTGAGTGTCACCTTTTGAGACTCTTCTTTCAATTTTCTGAAGTCACTTTGCCTTGCTTTCTTTCAGGTACTCCATGGGATATAGAGGAATCAAAATTAAACTTGCCCAAAGGGAGCATGTGGAACCAGATGCATGTCTCTGCATTAAACAACAGCTAAATGCTAACCTATTTCATTACCATTTCCTTGGTTATTTTACCAGTGTTCTAGAAATGTATTTGAATTCTCAAATAAATCCCAGTTCAGGCCCAGTATGTTCCCAGTGTAGAAAATCAGAGTAAATGCAGTTATATCGGGGCAGGGTTGTTTGGAATATGTTAACGGCAAGATACTTGACATTGTTGCCACAGGCAATATATCCTCCACTTGCATTAATAATGCATTCAAGAAAAAAGGGTTTTCCTTTGTAGTGAATGGAATTGCATTAAAGAACTACCTGGCTCCATCATCGATTTCTCTTTCTAACAAAGCAAAAGATCTGAAATGTTGTCAAATGACAAGGAAAAGTACTGGGCCACTGCTTGCAGTTGGCTGCAGATCAGTATGTTTAGCTTCTTTGAATCATAACACAGTTGAGTTGTACCAGGGAATTTGTATCCGGCTTACACAATGATTAATGTTATAAATTGGGGGAAATAGATGACCCACTTGTTTACTCTGAGGTTTTCAAGGTTATCAAGGGAGATGAGAATAAACCACTGTGGCATGAACAAGGAAGTTAAGTGAGAAGTTCATCTAGCTGGCTTTTATCTATTTCTGCAGTGACTTATTACCATAATCAAGGGATAAACACCCTCTTTGTCATGGAAAAATATTCATAATAAAGATAAAATCGTAATCTCAGTGAGACCTGGGAAGTAGCGGTAAAAAGACTTAGAATTGCTAACATGGAAAAAAATCTCAGCAATCAGAAATACAGGGGCAAGAATCACCTCTTCTCCTAGCTTGCTTATACATCCATGAGTTGCATCATTCCCTTTTACTCTTGTAATGAACTGTGAACTCGTATTGAGCTATTTGCCCACTGTGCCCCCTACCCTCATTGTTGTTCTCAGGATATAATACCTCACCTTGTATTTACCTGGATTAAAGTGCATTTGTTTCAGTAGGTCTAGTTCGCTAATCCATCTAGTTTACACTGTCTGCCTCCTCTGCCTCCTCCATTTTTACTGTTTTCCCAGTCTTCCTGTCATCTTTGGTTTTTATCAGTAGTGACTTAATATTTTCTTCCTGGCCGCAGATGAAAATGTAGAATGACATCAAATCTGGCACTGATCTCTGCAGAAAATAACTAGAGAAGTCATGTGCTGCAGATTTCTTATTGCCAACCTTTTAGTAATTCTGCTGGGGCATCAGTTCTCAGTGTAATGGGCATGGCTTTTTGCCAGCAAGAGTTGGTAGATTTTTCTGTCCAAACATTGTACAATACTGAAACAAATACCTCACAAAAGTCTACGTAATTGCTTTTATCAACCAGGCTAGTAATTGACATCAGCAAAGCACGGAATCAGGTTTATTTAAGAAGCTTTGTTTTCTAATAATTGTCATAGAATGACACTGGTTGTTTTCCTTCTTCAAGCAACTGTTGTAGGATTTGTGGGTGTAAGCTGCACTCAGGAAGAAGTGATGTTATTTACTTGTATCACATAAGAACAACACTTTCCATTACATTAATATTTAAGGGAAATGTTAGATACAGAACCAGGATGTTTACTGAACACTTTTTCCCTCTATGTTTAGAATTTTATTATCTCCAGAGGAGATATTTACTACCGCTGAGATTAATTTGATGATAAAAAATTCTTTATTGCCTTTAGATTTGCCAACCTCTGATTTTCCCTCGGTGTGAGTGCAACTTGGACTTGGGAAGATGTCCAAAATATTCCTAAATTCATCCTTCTACAAATGTTCATGTTCTGTTTTGATAAAGTGGAATTCCTTTGAAAAGATCTAATCATTTTACACAACTCATTGACTGTCAGTTCTGAACTGCAAGAAACATTTGACTTGAGATAAAAATTGACCTAGGGAGATAACCTACACTATAATGGCTCTCCGTTATAGAAAGCGTCATTAACCTTTAGTAGCCCCTTGTGTACCCATCTAATTCACATGAAAAATAAGCAAAAAGTCAAACCCTTGAAAAAGTTTCATACCAGGTAAAATTTTTTAGCTACCCTCTGTTCAAAACATGTAAACCACTCTATCTTCTGGCATCTGGTGCTAGACTTTGGGGAGTTTCAATCCCTATATGTGGGAGAGAAGTGTTCATGTTGTAAACAAGTCAGATGTCAAAAGAACAAATGGATGACACACAGGGTGCTGGGTTAGAGTTCAACCGTCAAGTTTTGGCATTATGTGGCAATGCAAAAAGTTCCCTACTCCTACATGTCTGTACCACCCACCCAGCTCCACTGCCATACTCCGGCTACAGAGCTGCTCCAGCACAACTGAGGAAAGGACCCTTTGGTCCCTCAGCCTGGAAAGTGTGATGTTCTTTATTTTTAATTCTACTCAATTGCTGAGGTATACAAGGACTAAACAAACTGCAAACAGAAGCAAAAATATTTATTTTTTCATATGTTAAACAAGAGAAAACAAAGTGCTATTGGTTTCCTCCATGAGGTTACTGAAAAGTTTCAAGAGGAAAGAGTTAACTTAAGAAACCGTAATTCGCATATTTGTACCAAGATTTACACAGGGACACAAGTAAAAGAACTTAGAAATATATTTGCTGTCAGAATAAAAAGTGCCATGTAAGTGAGAATTAAATAGCTCTCAGATTACTTTATATTCAGGAAAAAAAAAA
>VYZW01019907.1:13587-23903 GCA_013401315.1 Balaeniceps rex
CAGATCCATCTAAATATTTTAAAATTATAAACTATTATTAAGTTATTCTAACTTCTTCTGAAGTATACTGAAGTGCAGTTAGCAATACCAACCTTTTTCATTTTTGGTGCCATTAGATTTACAAAAACCATTGGTGTTTCTTGACACAAATCTTCATAACATTGGAGAAGACTCTGTTAATTATTAGAAAGGGTAGTATCAAGAAGAATATTTTAAGTGCTTTCTTTACTGAAGCAAACAACCTGTTATATGATCAAATCATCAGAAAAAACATGGAAAGCAGTACAAGACTACATCTGAAAACAAGTGTAAAATTTTACACAGACATTACATACCTATGTACATCATTTCTGGAATATAATGAATCCTTATCATGCTACACAAGGAAGAATGAAAGCAACCTTCACGCAACACATTCCTAGTCTTTATGCACAAAGCCAGACAAAGTATGATCTTTCTCTAGAGCTAAAGACAGCTTGAGCTTTAGTGACTGTACCTTGCAATACCCTCTTGAAACTGAGTATCGTATGCTTTAGATAATTAAAGTCACATATGAACTCAGTTTTAAAATATCCTTTTGTCTTATGCCTTACACACACACACAAAAATATTGTATGGCACACGTCATCCCCAAGACATAAGCTTCTCTAAATACTGCAACAATAGCAAATACTACAGCAAGTATCAGAAATCTGACTTCTCTGGCAGGTAACCTGCAAAATTCTTGATGTTTTCGTGGCTCACCCTATCTTCCAATATAGAAGAATTCCAATCTTTGCTTCTCAAAAACTCTGTAAAACTGCGTTTTACTGATTTTCAGAGAGTGAACGCATTTTGGATAGCTCTAATTATTTCATCACCAGAATATATTTAACATGCCACAGGGTATGAGAAATATATATGCTTATATTAAAGTATATACTGGCCCACACAGCAGTTAGTAGAGGTTTTTCAATGAGATCATCTATGCCTACCTGTGCATTCCACAAATTTACCTTAAACTACCTCACACCCAGCTTTAATCTTTATTTGACCACCGAAAAATTTCTATGGTTAATCAGATATTCTTTTTTATTTTTTAAACAGCGATCATGATAATTTTTAAGTTTACCTCTAAACGCAACTTCTTTGACTTCAGGTTATTTTCTATTTTTACTATCTTTTTTGCTTGCTCTGGTACTTCCAGACCCAACTTGATCATACATTTGGTCTCTCGGACAATCTCTGGAATTTGGGCATCAAAATTAACCAGGAACTTCCCAGTTTTAGGATGACGCACAAATATTGTGGCTTGTAAGGCTGTAAAGACATTTTTATATCAGTTTCTAAGACAAACAATTTTTTCTGTTATAGAAATTATGGAACACAGATTTCTAGTATTACTATATAGTGATTAAATATGTATGGTTACTTGTAAAATAGCTTCACATTTTCAGTTAAAGAAAATATACAACTGACTTTCACCGCATTAGCCTTCTGCCATATATAACCTTTCTCTTCATAAGCTAAACAAGCATCAGATCCAGTCTTATTTGTGGCATATTTTTTCTTAGCTCAAGTTAGAAAATTATCAAACTCATTTTCTAAGGACCTGGAAACACAATACTTCTATGAGATGCTCAGTATCTTACAGCAATTTGTTAACCCAGAGGATGAATGCTTACATAGGGATATTGCAAAAATCCAAAACAAAATAAAAGCCCAAACAGCAACACAAAAACCTCTGTTGACTGTGTGATGACAAGATTTTATTCTTACAGATCTACTCCTAGTTTTGAAGCCCACAGAGTGTCTACAACTTACATGAAAAATCTACTCAATTTTCTTTTTTTTAAAACTTCGACTCTTATTTAATCTTAAAATGATAAAGCTTGATTATTGAACATTTTTTTCTAGGCATAAAGTAACACTTGTCCTTAGAGGGACTGGGATAATAAAACTGTATAAATTATTACAGTGGAAAGAAAACAGGAAGAATTACTAAATAGTATACATAAAGAATTTGAATTAAAAAAATGAACAACTGTGTGCCTTAAATTTGTTTCATTACTGTTTCCAGTCATCTGTCGAAGAGCATACCAATTCTGCAACCCTCTGCATCAAAACCAAGTATCAAGGTCAGTAAGAGACAAAGATTTGCATTATTGGGCTTATTGGATCATGATTAATTTGCACATTTTAAGAGTAAATGAGGCTTAAAAAATTATCTGATTTGATTTGTGTTAACTTAGCATTCGATAACAGTTTAAAAAAAGCCAACTACATATTTAATTACTTACGATATTGTAATTGTGAAATTTCCTTCATCCATGCATTATGATAGACTACCTCGAATTCCACCAATACATAGGCAGTTCTGTTATATAATCTAACAACTGCTTTACCTTCTGGACTTGCCAAGATATTTGACTTTTTCTATTAAAACACAGTACATTCAAATTAAAACCATTTCAAAAGAAAACCATACTATTTGGGTTTTTCTCAATTTAACTATTGACTATACATTACAAAAGTTAATATTCCAAATTATACTTACAGAGTTCTTAAAAACCATATAAAGTATTTATGATTCAAATTTACAGGGTAATAAAGTCAGTAAGAACTTGTAAGTAATAAATACTAAATATTTAATACATGTAAGAGCAATTACTTCATTATATTGTGATAAACACCTGTAATTCCCAGTGAAATGGATGCTCAGTTCTACTCAAAATTGAACAGTAACTAAAAAATGATTTTAAAAAAAATCTCCTTTTTTAATCAGTAATGATATTTATGTCTGTTTTCTTTGGAGCAGATTTAGGTGATCATTATTGCCATCTGAAGGAAACAGGAAAGTGAAAACCTCTCACATAGAAGTTAACTTGGCAGGAGACCCTAGATACTTTGTAGGAGAATCACTCAAACATGTCAAGAAATATTATTGCTACAGCGGATCCTAGTATAGCAAGATTCTGACTATTCCAACGAAGGAAGGAAACCCAATACCAAGAAATTCCTGAGGGCCATAAATGTCAAAGCTTATGTGGCTGGTACCAACCTTCAGCTGTATGTTTAGTGGTACAGAAAACGTAGAACTGAGAAGTTCAAATGGATTCCCTGTTCCCAGACTAGTTCAGAGATTATCTATAGTGAAACTGGTGACCAGATTCTCAGTCACAGTACTGCTGCTATTGTGTGGGTCCTTATAATAAACATGCTTTTTCAGTGGTACCACAACATACACACCAGACAATTTCAGGATATCAGGCAGTACACATTTATGCCTTAAGCTACTCCTGTGTCATGGTTTAACCCAAAACCAGCATATTCCCCACCCCTTATTCCATACCATTTATGTCATGCTCAGGTCACACACTATCCAATACATCCTCATTAACCACCACCTCCCTTCCCATCCTTTGATATAATACACAGATATCATTCCCCTAGTCTATGGACGACTGCCGTAAAATGTCTGTAAAATGTCCACAAATGTCCACTGAGTTCATTTAGTCCATGACTTTGGGCTCCATCTGTTATGGTGGTCACTCAGGATGGGAGAGGTGGTGTGTTGTGTGGAGTTATTGGGCACCAAAACCAGCTCAGGTCAGGTCACTGCTGCACTTGCACTGCTTCTTGTAAGGCTTCTCCTCCATTGGTTCAGGTGGTTCCTGCTATAGTAGTTCCTATAACATGCAACTCAAACCATGGCTTACAACAATTTAAGGGTATATCCATTACAGTCTCCACCCCGGTCTGTTTGGGCCAGGTTATAGTGTTTAACATTGCAATGAACTCCTTTCCTTGCCCCTGCTCCAGCTTGGGCTTATCCACAGGCTGCAGTCCCTTAAGGTTGTACCTGCTCCAAGTGGAGCCTTATCTATGCGCCACAGTCTCTTCAGGGGTACACCTGCTCCAACATGGCCATACCCATGGCTGCAGTCCCTCCAGGAGTGTACCTGCTCTGTCGTGGGCTTACCCATGGCCACACACTTTGAGGTGTTCCAGTATGACCTCATGCACAGCCACTGATGCTTCAAGGCGTACCTGCTGCAGCATGAACTTATCCACAGCCACAGATGCTTTGAGGTGTGCCTTCTCCAGCATGGACTTATCCTTCGGCCACAATCCCTTCAGGGGTACACCTGCTGCAGCACAGACATAACGACAGCCACAGACACTTCAAGGTGTACCTGCTCTGCCGTGGACTCATGCATGGCCACAGACGCTTTGGGGTGTCCTGCTCCCACATGGACTCATCTGTCGGTCACAGTCCCTTTGACTCAAGTTCACACTGGAGTTCCAGCCAATCCAGTACAGCAGCACAGAAACAGCAGCAATGCCCTGGCCATCTGCTAGCCCAGGCACGTGACCATTGCTGTTATCAAAATGTTCCCAGGCACACCAGAGTAAGATGATAAGCAGCACAGCAAGCAGCGACAGCAAAAACCAGCCACTAACGAGCACTAGACTCTAACATACAGTAAGGCAAGCAAGCCCCATGAAGCACAGGAGCCTGTCAGTTAATAGCTAAACAGCAAAACAGCTATAAATTTGATCTAGCACATTCAAATCAAACCTGTCGTTATCTCGAACCCTTCCAGCCCCACGTTGGGCACCAAAAAGGACTGTCATGGTTTAACCCCAGCTGGCAACTAAGCACCACACAGCCCCTTGCTCACTCCCCCTAGGTAGGATGGGGGAGAGAATCAGAAGGGTAACAGTGAAAAAACTCGTGGGTTGAGATAAAGACAGTTTAATAAATAAAACAAAAGCTGCAATTACAAGCAAAACAAGGAGTTCATTCAGTCCTTCCCATCAGCAAGCAGGTGTTCAGCCATATCCAGAAAAGCAGGGCTCCATCACATGTAACGGTTACTTGGGAAGAGAAACGCTGTAACTCAGCGTTGGAATGTCCCCCCCTTCCTTCTTCCCCCAGCTTTATATTCTGAGCATGACATCATATGGTATGGGATATCCCTTTGGTCAGTTGGGGTCAGCTGTCCCAGCTGTGTCCCCTCCCAACTTCTTGTGCACCCCCAGCCTACTCGCTGGGGTGGGGTGAGAAGCAGAAAAGGCCTTGACTCTGTGTAAGCACTGCTCAGCAGTAACGAAAACATCCCTGTATTATCAACACTGTCTCCAGCACAAATCCAAAACATAGCTGCATACTAACTACTATGAAGAAAATTAACTCTATCCCAGCCAAAACCAGCACATCCTAGCAGCTGCTTGGTAAAGAGACATGATTCTCCATAGAGAACCCTATGGGGCTACAGGAACAGAAGAGGCGGTTACTCAGTGAAAATACAGGACATGAGCCTTATGCACAAGCCCCGGTCTGCTCCATTACAAAAAGAAGAAAAACACCACTGGCTAGAATGGTGAAGTATTTCTTTGGGCAATACGAAGACATATTAACAATTCAGTGCATATTTCCAGATTGGGGTGCTAGTTCAGTGGTAAGTCAAAGAAACACTACGTATTGGCTCTATAACAGTGGTTACTGCAGAGCGTATTTTTTTAACTAGATATTGACACATAAATAAACAGGTTGCCTAGCATATGAGAAGTGACATCATCATAGCCAGAAACATTATGGTCACTCTACTGAAGTAAGACAGTTCACTGTTACACAAAACACCTAATTTTTCCTCACATCAACTTACATGGAAATAGTTAATTGGTTCATATATCCTTCTGAATAGCTGTCTCACCCACAATATCTTTCCTGCAACAGGTGGCATGTTTCGAGCAAGAGGAGGGTCATCTTTCTGAATTTGGTAAAGCTACAATAAGAACAATATCATTAAACACATGGATTAAAAAAATCTGTTGAAATGTTAAACTGTTTTTCCTCTGGTACCACAATTTCTCCCTCCTCCCAAACATAGTAAATTTGTGTGGAGTCACACAACAGTTCATTGAGAGAAAAATGTATTCCTTCCCCCACTTGCTACTCTTCTGAGATGCACACATTGATACAGCTGTTGGTACATCTCCTGTCTTCATTATCTCATGCTGTTTCTTAGTTGTGCTTACTTATGACAGAGCCCTAAGTACACCAAAAGGCCTTGCAAACCTAGGAGCTGAGCGGCCAGTATTCAAGGCCAAGCCTGACCAGATGCAGCTGTGTAACTTTGGAGCCACCTACTGTGAAAGAAAGCTGTGTAAGGAAGTGTTGTGAGAAACCTTGTTGGGGCTTTTCCTCCTGTGCTTGGGAACTGCCCTCAGGAAAGGCCTAAGCTATATTGTTAACTGAGAGGTTTTTACCTGAATAGAAATGTCAACATTGTTCTTCAGACATATACACCTGACTAATAGCTAACATTTCAGGAGTTGGACTCAATGATTCTTGTGGGTCCCTTCCAACCCAGGATAATCTATGATTCTACGATATGCTCTTTTCTACTAACTTCTCATCAGCATGCATGTAGAGACTCCTGGGTACACAGCCCATGCTTTTGCCTGTGCCCAAGCTGAGAAAAAAAAAAAAAAGGGGCCCTGCTCACTGAATGGCTACATTATAGTCAAGAAAAATTTGGCCTAAAATTATCACATACCAAATTTGCATTGACAAATTATTCAAGCACTTTAGAACCAGTATTGCAGTGGGAACAACTTTTTATTACAAATAATTTGCTTGGCAAAGATAAAAAGCAAACCAATAATATCTAATAAATAGTTAGAACCAGCCAGTATATTGGCAACGTGTTCTTCAACAGAAGTAAGAGGAATATTTGTATCCACCCAACTTTAGGCATGCAAACTCATGCTGTGATAACACAAACAGCTGTACTGCTTAAGCAGACACCACTCTTCACTTACTGGCACGTCTTCTTACCCCTATACTGTCTCCTGCACAGTGACAACAAAAGAAACCCAAGTAGCTTCACGGTGAACTTAAGAGAGGAACTGACATGGATGAAACCCCCTCAGATAATGTATCTATTCTTTTGGCTAGGAAAAAGCAGCCAGGGGTGAGGTCAGTGATTTCTTAACCAGGCAGTGCTGCTGAAAATATGTTCATCAAATTACACCAGTAATTAGAGGTTCAGGAAGTGTTATATACAGTGTTATATACAGCGAGCAGATAGGGAAAGGACACAGTAAAACATGGTTGAGCACAGCTACGCTAGGCTACAGTTTTAAGTCACTGTTTGGAGGAATCATTTTCTAGTAAGCTCAGAGTTTACAGATACTTGGCTCCTCATTTAAACATGTGTCATTCATCTGACAAAATGTAAACATCTCTAAAAAAAATATTTGCATCAGTCTGGTTTTCCAGATTCCCTTTATAATCATTGAAGAAAAATGGCCATTTCAAGGGAATTATTCAAATCTTCAGGTTAACAAATAAAATAGTCAATTCATGACTCTAGAATACTCGTTTCTTTCTTGAGTAGAAAGGGAGTATGGATGTTTAGTTCTAATGCAGATGTTTATTTTGCAGACATATAAAGTCAGGTTAGGTGAGTTCCTCTCTAAATGTTTAAAGTCAAGTGACAAGTTAATTCTCATTTATGCTACAGTCACGGTACACTACACAAATCATGGAAAATTACTTTATAATGAACATAAATGCAATTTACCTACATTTTATATCTATTTTACACTGTCACAGCATTAGATAATAGCCATGTATAAATGAAAATTAACTGTAGAGGCCTCATATAATTAAAAAAACCCGAAAGGTATATGCAAGTGATGTACACAGCCAGTAAAGAACATACTTTTTTTTTCTTTAATTGATGAAGGAATAACAGAGAAGATTTTGGTTTAAAAAGTAAAATTGTGGTGACACATTTGCCCACAAGAGCATGTATACCATATTTGCCTACACACTCAGGTCTGTTTTCTGCAACAGGAAAATAGAAGTATGATAAATTGAGCATTAACAGTCAGTTAGTGAAATAGGCAGAATAAATAAAAATTATTCGTATTAAAATATTTGCTCGTATTTTAACATGATGTTTAAAATTTATTGCAAAGAAATGAAATACCTTTTTAGTAGCTTCAAGTTCTGCTACATAATGTTGAAGAATACAACCAACTGTATGTACTGTTTCCTCTTGAAGGCACGGCATTCTCAGATTTTGAAATCTGTATTAAAAATGAGTACCCAGAATGATATATCTAAAACAGAATTATTTTTTTTTTTTAATTTTGGGGTACATCAACATTACATAAAATGAAAAAAGCACAAATCTAAGAAATGCTTCTGGATCTGGGAATTTTTTTTGCTTTGAGCAAGTTTAAACAAGTTGAAAAGTTCTGCCCTGGTGGGGTTTTTTTTGTTGTTGTGTTTTTTTAGGTTTTTCTTTTAGTATCCTCTTGTATATATGAAATAAACTGTAATGAAATTAAGAAACAGGAGAATATATTGATTCCCATAAGAAAGCTAAAATACGTCTTTTATGATGATTACATGGTTCAGAACACCAATACAGAAAAATTCTTGATTAGGCCCTTTGTTCTAAAATTAGCTGTGTTATTTAAATTGTGCTAATCAGCATTTTGAAGTTACTTTAAAATATTTTAAAACATAATTGCCAATACCTTTGAAGTAACTGAAGTGCATGCTGTGAAGACAAAATTCTCCCAAAACAGGTACGCATAAATGTCTGTATCTGTATCTAAAGAATATATAATTTAGTATAGTTTTTCTAGTCATATAATAATATTTTGACATCTGATAATTTCTTACCACAGTAGCATTTGAAATTGCTACTGCTTAAAGCACAAAACAGCAGCCTTCACCAGTCTATGCTTAATATAATCAATAAATAGCTAGTGTCAGTCAAGCAATCTCTTAAAACGCCGGACAATTTTAGCAAAGAATCAAATCATGTACTGAAAACAGTTGCAGCTTTGTTCTGCCCCAAATCTAACCATGTGTCTCCAGGCTAATAAACCACCTCCACGTACATCACTCTCTCAGGTCTCATAATTTCTGTCATTTTGGCTGCAGAGTGACTGATCTTCAGTGAGGACTGTATGGTATATTTTACAGCTTCCTTTGGAAGGAGGAGAAAGAATGGAAAAAGCCTCCCTCCAGACAAACACAAACTCTATGCTCTTTGGAAGAAGAGCAATGTAGCCTATTCACAGTCCAAAGTCTCAGTGACATTCAGGGAGACACTGAGTAAGTACCGACGAGATACTTCCCCAAGTAAGTTATAGGTAGCAATATTACTTACCTCTAAACCTTCAATTTTTGCCATGAAGTTCACAAAATCCACATCAAATTCTGTTTTTCGTGGATCGAGGAAGTCATATTTTTTCTTTTGAACACTTTGGTAGATATTGTTGAATTTTACTGCCATAATATCTATCCCTTCGATGGTAGACAGACTCAGTGCACAAAAAGTTTGTACTACAGTTATCATCTCTGTAATCTGAAATGTAAACATTGTATTCATGCTCATAACTAATTATTTGTTACTTCCTCTATAAACTAAAACCCAAGTAAAATAAAATAAGCAATAGCCACTTCTCTAACTACTGCATTCAGAAACGTGTTGCTTCTGAGCTTCTAAGTCAAGTATCTTCAACAGAGCATGGTTAATTCTCACCACAACCAATACAAAGTAAAACCATCTTCATTTTTCTTGATGGTAAAGGGTGTCTTTTTTGTATTTGACTGTTAGATTCAACAGGGTAATATGAAAAAAGAGTTAGAACATGACATATGCATAGTGATGACACAGAGATTTCACAGAATAAAACAACAACCATGCAGATTAGTATGTATACTGCATGATAAGGAAAAACATCAAAGACTCACAGAACTCCTGCCCTGTGATGACTGCCCCATTATCCTCTTATCCCTTGTCTGACCTTATACTGCAGCAAGGAGCACCTATTATCTTTTCCACACAAACTCTATGAATGCTAGTTTAAAATCCTTTCATCGGGTTAGCAAGCTAAATGTTAAGACCAAACTGGCCAGCAGAATCACCTGAAGAACTGTGTTTGGCAGTAACAGGAGTTTTTAATGCCTTAGGACACCACCCAGAGAAAAGCAAAGGTGTGTTATTTTTCACATAATTTTAACCTCCTAAAATAATTATCTAAGTCTAGATCAATTAGGTTATTTCTCTCCACACTAACAGAGATCAATTGACAAAATCAGAAGGACATTGTGAGGTAATTGCTTAAAGTATTGGGATGACTTACTCTGTGGAAGTGCCTAATTTCTCTCAATAAAAGTTACAAACTCCTTCACAAGATGATTAAGAGCATGTATGTTGACAAGTGTCTACCTTGTAAACTGTTCTTTGGAGAAGGCCTTCTTTTCTACTGATAACAACAGCACACAGTATACTCACTTT
>VYZW01019907.1:28766-64877 GCA_013401315.1 Balaeniceps rex
AAAGATGAGGCCATTCTGATTTCAACAAATGCCAGTGGGCTAAGAAATGGGAAAACACTCAAAGCATCATGAAATAAAACAGTAAAGAGGTATGAAGTACTTGATACATATTGATATGGACGTCCTTGTGCATATCAATAGGTGATCAATAGGTTTGATAGGTAAATAATAAAATACCAAAATACAAACCTTAATTTTTCCAATGACTGTTGAAGTCTCCTGCTCCCAGACACAAGACAAGCCACCATCTGTAATATATGCTTTACACGTTGTGACCATTTGATTTGTAACCTAGAGCAGACAAATGAAAACAAGTAGGTCTCAAGCTTATAAGGAAATTTGCCTGTTTCGCAAAATCTAACAAAATTCCCACATGCATGTATTAGTACTATCAGAGTTCAGATAAGTTTCACCTGTGGGAATAATAGTGGTTAAACAATATACGTAATATGCATGACAAACACCCTATAAAAAGTCTTAAAACACTCCCAGAAGTGTATTTAAGTCCCAGGAAGTATTTGTAAGTACTGTAAGTCCAGCAATATATATGCATAAATGCAGAACATCACCAACCATAACTCAAGAACAAAGAGAAGTTATTTAACTCTCAGTATTCTTCACTTGTGTTGTCATCTTTACACTTTGTAGTGTATGCATACTTATTTAAAAACTGCCATTAAAGAATTTTCTATCCTAACAGTATGCCTTTACCTTGGTCTTCCATGGCTATGAAAAGGAGAGAACATTCTTCTACTTCTCAACCACAAAAATCCGAAGTTTTTAATGACAGAAAGAGAGAGAGGAGTACAGGAGTAAATGCAGATATAGAAAACACATATCACAGAACAGCTACAGGTAGATAATCTTTTTTTGTCTATTTAATAATGTGAACAATTCAAAACAGTTCTCCTGACAGTACTCCCGAGAATACTGTAAGCAGGTCTTAAGAAACCCTAACTGAACAAAGATTGAAAACTGCCACAACAAAGGCAGCCTCACACTGTAATACAATGACTGGTAAAGTTGTAGATAGGACCTCCAGTGTCACCTCTGGTGATCTTTAAATGGAAGCATACAGTAAGGGGGACCTTAAGCCACTGGATTAAAATGGAGCTTTTTCCTTGCTATTTCTTAGCACAGCTTCATGTAACCAGTTTGTTATTAGCCTCTGCAGTGAAATGCTCAATCCCTTAGACCATTAAATAATAGCTGTTAGCAAGTGTCAATACACAAGCATACAAAAAACAATTACGTAACAGGCAATACAAACATTGCTGCATAATCAATACCTAACATCTGATGTATGGAAAACAGCCCCAGCCACAGAAAAATATTAGCCTCAGAAAAGCACATATTTCTTAATAACCTAGTTCAAACTGAACTGTAACAAAACTTTACACTAAAACCTGGGGTGTTCTTGGGAAAAAAAAAAGTGATATAATGAGGGTCTACTATGAATTTCCCCTATATGCTTACTGGAGATGTGTATTTTAGTTATGAAGAATTTCTTTATTCTAAAACCATTACACAAACCATCTTTTCCTGCAGTGAATACCTGGATTCTGCAAAAGACGTTGGTATAATTACCTAGCTGGTCTTAATTTTCTGTTTAAGGTAGCAAAGTTTATGACCTGAGATTCAATTAACTTTTCAAGTATGACTTGCTTCTAAAAAGAGGAACCTTTCATACCTTTTGGAGCAATAGCCTAGTCAGACTGGTGGCCATCTGCTTAATTAGGTATTCAAGGCTGATAATAAAAGAATCTTTGTGAATTCAGGCATTTAGCGAACAACTGAGCAGGTCAATTCAGAAAAGGAGATTAATCAAGAAGATAAGAAAAAAAATTAATTTTGATGAACGAAGAATAACAACAGAGTTCCTCCCAGAAGACAAGTCTCTAATCCAAGTTCAATCCTCTCCTGATCAACAGACTTCTCTTCCTTTCCCATGCAGACAGCCACTATTTATTCCCATTTTTTAACAGATGTCCTACTGATTTAAACAAAATGAGTTTTCTCTGAAAAATCACATAATTTTTATAATGAATATTATACTTAGTATATTTACCTTTATAAACAATGATGTCATTCTCTCAGAAGTATTGTAATATCTTGAAACACTGTGAATCATTCGTATAGCATTTATCAAGTTTGGTATTCCATGTGTCATTGAAACCTTAAAGCAGTTTTGAGAAAAAATTTACTTTCTATTATTAGCAACTATGTTTCTATTCTATTGACAACTTCTAAATTACATTTTTCCCTAAATCACATGAACCAATCTTCAAAATGGCATGGCATCTTACCAAAAGGTTTCTTGTAAAAAAAAAAAAGCTAACCCAGTTCAATAAATTTTTAAACCTCAACTAATAAAAGCAATAAAACTCTTAGATGATTTGGTAAGAAACTAGATTAAAGATATTAATATGAATATTTTAATATGCTATTTTGATGATCAAAATCGAACATTGATTCAAAAAGTACAGGTCGCATTTTTTGGCAGAAAAGGAAGTATTCTTCTGGCAGCTGACTGTGGTTCTCTGTGATTAAAGCTTTTGTTTTCCTTCAAGTACAGCTGTTAAATATACTCTATGCAATTATATTGTGATAACAA
The DNA here is from genome assembly GCA_013401315.1 of Balaeniceps rex. Lineage (NCBI taxonomy): Eukaryota > Metazoa > Chordata > Aves > Pelecaniformes > Balaenicipitidae > Balaeniceps > Balaeniceps rex. Next base: position 31,381 of record VYZW01019907.1, read on the forward strand.
TCATTACATAAAAAGTTTCATTCAGACATTTCACAAAACTCGTGAAATAATTGTCACAATATTCATTTCATTAATGAGTGCCTAATTCATTCAATCGTCATACGAAACATCTAAATCTTTCACACATTTCATGAAATCATTGTTCATATCATTAAAATCAAACCATGGTATTACAAGTATTCTGCAATTCAATCACTTCCAAAGTATTTTGGAAGAAAAGACTAAAAAAAAAAAAAAAAAGGTGAAAAATGATAATTCATTAACATTATCATCATTATTATCATTAACTTTTTTTGATAAAAAGTTGCAATTCAGAACATCAAGAAAAAGTAATTTTGACTGTCACCCCTCAACAGAGAAGCCAAGCTCCTGGAATTAACTTTGGGCTGCAAACTCAAAGTAAACACACTAATACTGTGGATAGACATAGCAGGCATTTGCATTTGGCAGAAGAGTGTGACAGAAAGTGTTTATATGGTATATAAACAACCCTCAGTGTCCACATGTTGCTCATCATCACCACCACCCCACCCCCAATGGAATCAGGAGATTCTGAGGCTACTGGTTTTCTTTTTTAATCCTTGACAAAAAATAAAACCCTCAATACTGGACTGTATAGAGATTTCTCTGATTCAAAGCCCCAAGTTAAACGCTCAGTCCAAATTTTCATATAGTAACGCACTTCAGCTACAAATATGACTATGTGTGATACTCCATACACTAAATGCCATATTTTATGCACACACTAAATATCATATTAAAGCTGCATGTACTCCATTCCTGATACACTAATATTTAAAATACTTTTCAATATCAGATATTAAATTCAACTCAATCCAGAATGTAGTTCTTCTTAAACCAGGATATATTTAACATGGATGTCATTATATTTAAGTTGAATACCATAGAAAATCCTACCTTGATCTCTGGAACAATGTTCCAAGAGATGAAACAGAAATTCAGATGTATCCAAATTGTTCCAGATTAAACAGAGAACTATAGTTAACTATCCTGTATTAGTAAAATGATTAATTCTTTAATGGATTTCCACCCACAAATGTCTGTCCTTGTTCTTCCTATAAAGCAGCTCACTGTTATGGCCTGGTACCTGGCACCCTCTAGTGATACTCTGAAGATAAACAGCTTCTTAGTAATGCTGTTTATCGTACTTCTCCCTTCTACTATTCCATGCAGTACTCTATGTCTTATATTATCACAGTCTTTTTGCTTCTGCTCAGTTAAAACTTTGAAGTAGGATGCTAAGCTGCCAGAAATTCAAAAGAAATGCAACACTTCCTGACAGAGGACAGGAGGCAGGTAAGGCCAAAACAAGGGGGACTAAAAAACAAAGCAGAACAAGCAATTTTTCCTAGGGTATTTCCTCCTTCCATCCTATTCTGCAGCAATCATTAGAAACATACACCTGTGATAATAATTAATAGTTAATATACCTAAAAACTGATACCTTCAACTAGGGCTGACTAGTGTACATGGACAACCAATTATTTAAATTCTGACTAGCTGGTACTTCTGCAAATAGAAGCAGCTAATACTGTTTTCAATATCAAAATATTATTTTACCCATTTAGGACCTCATTAGGTTTCATTATTCTCTATATAACTGAAATTTTGGTACTTTGGTTACAGCTGTGCGATTATTCATTAACACATATGGAATTTGCAATGAAAGACAGATTTTGAGATTCTTATATTATAAAATAGGTACCTATTTTAGCCCATTTTAAAAATAATATTGGCAGCAGGGCTGACTTACTAGGCAATCATATGTATTTATGTTTATTGATAAAATACATATTTTAAAGTATATTTAATGTCATATACAATGAACTAATGCTTTAACATTTAGCTTGACAGGCATTTAGAAAAAAAAATCAGAAAAATAGAAGAATAAATTAGAAAAATATACTTTTAAGCAAATACAAAGAAGATTTCCTTTGCTCTGGGCATTCTATGTAAATACCTAAACTATGCTTAAAGAATGATGAAAGACATACTTACAAGATCATAGTTATAAAGTGGCTGACAAACTTTTTCAAGTGTGCGTAAGTATTTCACATTATCTTTCGATTCATTTGCTGCATCTGTGATTCTGGCATCTAACTCTTGCCACATCTAGAGAGAAAACAGTACTGTAAAAAACTTCATACATAGTGAACTATTTCTTTAACTTGCACTGATTTACTAGAAGTAAACCTTGGTAAATTACTTTTTAAAAGGCACTGTCAAAGCAGGCAATAAAAGTTTTTTTCATTTATGATAATTTTTGTCTGTATCTCTAAAAATGTCTTGTCCTTTCTCTTAATGTATTGAACACATCAGCACCACACCTAAATCTTCCTGCCTTAATTCTCCTCAGGAAATCTCTCTTAGATGCAATGAAACAAAATAAATATCACAAGCTTTGTCTGTGTCCTGGTTTTGGCTGGGTTAGAGTTAATTTTCTTCCTAATACCCAGCATAGTGCCGTGTTTTCGATTTAGTATGAGAAGAATGCTGATAACACACTGATGTTTTCGTTGTTGCTAAGTAGTGCTTACACTAGTCAAGGACCTTTTTTTTTTCAGCTTCCCATGCTCTGCCAGGTGCAAAAGAAACTGGGAGGGGGCACAGCCAGGACAGCTGGCCCAAACTGACCAAAGAGCTATTCCATACCACATGACATCATGCTCAGTATATAAACTGGGGGGAGTTGGCCGGAGGGCAGCGATCGCTGCTCGGGGACTGGCTGGGCATCGGTCGGCAGGTGATGAGCGGTTGCATCACTTGTTTTCTTTTCCCTGGGTTTTGTTTGTCTCTCTTGTTCTCCTTTTCATTGCAAGTTTTATTACTATTATTAGCATTATTTTATTTCAATTATTAAACTGTTCTTATCTCAACCCGTGAGTTTTCTTACTCTTGCCCTTCCAATTCTCTCCCCCATCCTACCAGGGAGGGGGAGGGTGAACGAGAGGCTGTGTGGTGCTTGGTTGCCGACGGGCTAAACCACGACAGTCTACTGTAGTAAAAAAACAACATAAAAAAGGAAAAAAAAGAATTACCCTTAGTAGCTTAGAATGTCCAACTTTCAGAACACTAATGACAGCTTTGCAGTTTGGTCCTTTGATCTGCTCAATAATAAAATTAAATTTAGCAGACATACATTTCCAGTGCTCTAGTTCAGTCAGTGGACCTGAATCATCAGCTTCTTTCCTCATCTGTTTACTCTCAGTCAGAACCTGCAACCAATTTGAAAAAAACCAAACGTCTAGAGAATAGACAAATCATTATAAAGAAGAAGAGAAGAAACACTCTGAGGATACTAACTTAAAAAGGAACAAGCTTGCAGTTATCGACACATGAAAGTGGTTCTGATTTGGAAAAGCATCCTAAGTCTGAATTGCACTTAATCATATTCTTAAACTGAAATGAAGGCCAACTAATACATATGTTCAACTGCCATCATAAACTGGGTGAATCTCAGTACATATCCATATTTTTTTCTTTAATCAGAATCTATGGATTGAAATGCACCAAATGTAACTTCACTTGTAAAAAACCTGAAGAACTATTTTAATAAAAACATTAAATATCAGACATAAAGTCATAAAGGTACTCATTTGTATGTTGATAAACATGCAGTCAGCTCTTTTTACGTGTCTTTTACATTTTTATTCTTGTGAGCTAAACAGACTAAACATAGTGTGCCCTTATAAGCAGAGTATGTCCCAGTCTACACAGATTCTGTATTTTGACAAAGGGTTCTGTGCTTTATCATGGATGTCTCAGACACTAATTTATTGGATAACTGAGACATTACCATGCAAGATTTACACAGAATAAAAAAATGCCCTAATGGGCCTGGTCAAAGATCTTTCTAACAGTAGTATCTCATACCATGACTGGCAGCAGAAACTTAACAGGTAATGTACAGAGTATACCTAACTTTATATATATGTGGTCCTCACCCAGTGTTATTTTCTCCTGCATCCTTCTGTCCTCTCCTTCTTAATATTTGTGTATTAACTGTTCAGAAACTCTTATTCTTGCCAGACTGTAAGTTCCTAGGGATAAGGACTACCTACTTAACTTCACTTGTGCACAGAAGCGAAGCACTTGTCTTACTCAGGTAGAGATGCAGCTGAAGCCTTCAACTAACTTCAGCATGAATATAGATAGATATTTATAAATGATATATGAGACTTGCCTGGATTGATGTGTTAAAACAACAACTTACCCGTTCAATTTGCCTATACCATATCATAAGTACTTCCTCTAGCTGGTGAACCATGTCAGGATTATCAGCTGCTGCAGTTACTTTCTCAAAGGACTGGAGTTTAGAAAAATTAATGTAATCTATTTTTTTCAACTCAACTGTTCCTTCAATACTTATTGTAGCCCCTGGAAAAAAAAAAAACAATTACAATGCAGACCAATTAAGACTCTAAAATTAATTTCTACCAGTGTAAGCAATTTAAATTTGGGAATATATGTCTGCATTCAGTGTTGTTTCAATATAATAGCCATTTTACTGCACTCACATAAAACAGAAAATTCTTATTTTAAATCCAGTGTTCCTCCTTAAAAGTAACACACTACTAGAGAATTTTCTTAAGTAAATAATCTACCCATGCATTTATTGTGCAAGTAATTGATCATTTTATTTTTCCTTGCAGAATGGGAAAAGTTCCTTACCTATGTGCTACTGCCTTTAAACGGAAATTCTTAAGTAGAATTCCTCTACTTTGATTATTTCCTAAATGCAATGCTTACCTTCTAAAAATGAAAGGTATCTGTTAATTGTTTCCACGAAATTCTGTTTATCTTTTGTATCTTGTTTGGTCTGACTTAAAGCACCCCAGTTATTTGTTGTGAGGATAGCAGGGAGAAAAATCTTTTCTATCATATTCCTAACACCACGCAGGAGTCCTTCAGTGGCATCCAAAACACCAAAGAATATATCCTGCATTGTAACAGAATGATTGTTAGTAATGCAGTAACTTAGACTAGAAACAGTATTATAAAATCAGTGTATTTTTTAATAAAGGCACTTTAATTTGCCAATGAAAACTTTAATTTAAGGAGACAAAATCTTTACAAAATATTAATACCTACAATGTGACCATATGATAGTTTTCATTAAAAAAGGGAAGTCAGTAATGATTTAATACAGTTTTAAAAGGCTGCCAGGTTAGATTTTTGTAATTTCAGTTATTTCCCTATCATACAGAAAGTTTGGAATTTTTTTTAAATAGTACATAGCAATTAAAAATATTCTAAATGTCCCCATCTACAGTTAGGTACCAAGTAATGAAATGCAAGTAGCAAAAATGCTCTGAATGTCTGTATCTAAAATTATATTAGAAGCAATTATCTAACTGAATGTATAATACTTTGGATCAGATGAAATTTTTGTCTACTCTCCAAAACTAAACTCTACAAGTTCTGACTATTTTTAATATCCCAATATTTCAAATGTCCTTCAAATCAGCAAATATTAACATACTTCACATAACAAACTTCCTAGAACATAGATTTCCTTTTCTCATCACTTCAGTAAGGAATTTGATGCAAAAGTAATATTAATGACCAATACTCTTGAAAAAGACAGATCTTGTATCTAACTTCTAATAGTGCTTTTCCCCCTTCACCTTCTCAGCTTTCAAACGGAATAAAACATTTTTAATATATAAAGTATATAAATTAATAATGGATTTTCTGTCGGAAGAATTTGAAATCATATTAATTAAAGATACATATATAGGACTGATTCTTACCAATTTACTGCCCCTGGAGCACTGCCCAAGTATTAAGATGTGTAGCTATAAACGAGAATGAAGCCCACACTTATCTAATAATTTGTCTTATATAGTTGTAAAGCAGAAAAACTCCTGCTACATGATTTACATAGCATAAATGTGTATTTCACACATTCAAAGATACATAAAAGAGAAAGTACAACTTTTCCTCTCATGGTATTTGCAATAAAGTCTTCTCAGTGAGTCCTTCTAGTTTAGAGATTTCCTAAAATGTACTTAGCGGCTTTAACCTCTTCGAAAACAGCAAGAAAAATGAGAAATTAATCTAAATGCTGACTTCTTTAACAAGAGTTCTGTAAGACACTGAATTCACAAGATATCCTGAGTATTTGATGAAGTAATACAGATATTCATTGGCTACCCAAAAAGGAGAGCAAAGAGCATGATATAGCTTAACATTCAAAATATGCAATTACCAGTAACTTTAGTTATGTGACAATAGTGAAACAAATAATGAAACAAAAATAGCTACTTTTAAAATTTTTAGGTTTTAAAATATATGAGAGAATACCTCATGTATAGTTTTTGCACTTATAGGGCTGTCATTCTTACAACGAATGAAAAATAAGCATAGTCCTACGAATTTGTCTGGTGTATTTTCCACATAAAATCGCATCATTTTACTTCCTTTTACAACTCCTGGAATTGTCCGACCACATTCTGAAAAGAATTTCATAGGTGTCACTATTTTTCAAAGTAAGGATATTATAAAATGCTTAAAATTAATATAGTGAAATAAAATTCAACATAGAAATAATTAATTTTCTTCTTTTGTGTGTAACAGAAGCAAAACCGGCAGAACCTGTGGCTGTAATTAACCACACAATTAAGAATCTACACCAAACACATAACATATGTTTTACAAAGCAATTTTGGCATGTTGTACTACACTGAAAAGGGAATTTGCTCACGCCCATCATTCTGGGTTAATTTGCTGGTGACTGAGGTACTTTGTTTACTTGCATTCACCCTATCAAACAAGACATCATGCCTAAGTGAGAAAATAGAGAATATGAGATACCCTCAGGTCTTCTGTGGATATAATCCTATGCAATTTGATTGCTTCATATAAATAGGTAAGGGAACAGCATGTTCAGTGCTTAGAGAATCACTAGGGATTTTAGACATTAAATTCTAATTCTCTACCAAGCATGTGAAAACTAAAAAATTTCCAAATATTTTAATTAATGCAAATTCAGACAGCTTTTATAAAAGTACTTTCTAATGAACTGGGGGCATAACACCTGTAAGAAAAAGTTGAAACCACTTCAAGATTTCAGAAGAACTTATCTTTTTATAACCTTCCTTCCAAGAATGGCTGAAGCTGACTGAAATTTTTCTAAGCAATTTGACTTGAAGCAGGCATTTAAAATACGAATTTTCAGTCCCTATAGCAAAAAGACTGCAAAATTATGAACAAGTGAAAACAGATTTTATTCTGGGAAACATTAAACAAAATTAACAACAGAAGGCACTATTATATCTGCCTGTATTATTATTGCTGAAAATTTACCTATTCCTGGTGCTTCTCCTTCTTGATAGAAAACTTTCAATGTTTTACTTCCTCCCTTGGCAAAAAAAGAATCAAAGGCTTCCAACTGTTAAATCAAAAAGTGAATACTTGTTACTCAAAATATTAATTTTTATGTGCCTTTAAGACATGCAAAAATAATTTGACCATGCCACTCTTTAAACTTTTGGTGGCATGTAATGTCTATCCTCAAATATTGTGAGGAGTTACAAAACAACATAACAGATATTTCAAATATTGTCCTCAAGTACTGAACCTGCACACACAGGTGGCCTAGCTCCTGATAACTGTATATCAAACGTTTATCATCTTGTCCAGTAATGCAGAGACACTGGAGCATATTCTGTCACTCACAGAGATCCGTAAATCTAAAGTATCAACTGGAAGTAATTGGTCATAAAAGACTTAGAAACAGACACAGCAGATTTGCATGACTTGACATACCCTGCTTTTGCTACTCTACCCCTAAATGCCAAAGATTCATTTGTAAAACAGGAGTAGCATGACACAAGAGGATTTTATTCAGGAGACATGAATTGGCCACATTGGCTCCAAAACCTTTTCATGATGACAAAGATTTTGTTGACCTCCGGAAGGACAATAAGATCACACCTGAGGGAGACCATGCTGCTCCATAATTAGCTTGCTGTACCTGTCCATAAACCGGCCACCCTAAAACACTACGGGTCTCTAGATGGCCATTTTGATTTTGTCACGTTATACAAGGTGCTTTGGATAGTAAGGATGCAAAGTTCTGAAACAAACGCTGTTTGTGTATGGATTATCATTCTCAAGAAGTTGCCTGAAATTATAGCTAGGGTTTCCGAAATCTGAATTTTCAAACTGCCCTAGGCAATTTGTGTGTCCTGGTAAAACCACGATATGTGATTTAGCAGGAAGCGAACAAAACTCTGAAAAGTACTGAAAGAAGGTTTGGAGGAGATCAGAAGGTACTGATCTGGTCAAAATCCAGCTTCTTTCACAGTCTCTGTAGTTATCTGCAAGGATAACTAACTCAAGAAGACGTCACTGGGCATTCAAACTGCCCAGCTGAATGGCTCAGCCTTGGTAGTGAGACCCCCTGTTTCCTCCTCATCAAAAAAAGTCAGAAATTTAGCTAGCAAGTATGTCTGGAGATGCATCACCTGTTCAAGTACAAAGCATACACCTCTAGATGTGGTATATTTGTTATACACATTATTTTTCCCCCCAAATAAACAAATATAAAATCGGAATCAGAACAGTGATAGGAAAATGAGTGACACCCAGGTGGACAGAATTTAAACCCACTCTTTCAAGAAGACAACATTGTGCAAAAATAAAAGAAGTGAAAGCAAGCCAGCTCTAGAAACGCGTGCTGCGCTTTCATTTTGGTTAGCAGGCACTAGTGAATAACAGCGTTAAAACTGAGAAAAACAGAGAAAAATTCCCCCCAAAAATAGTGAAAAAGGAAAGAAAAATTGGTAAAGTGCTGAGAGGGCAATGACAAAAATCGGAAAAAGAATCACTACTGCAAAAAGCACTCCAACTTGAGAGGAAGAGAAAGGCGAACAGTAACTTTTGGGCTTGTATGATTTTACACAGGAGGTAAGACGCGAGCTGTCCCTGTGACTACTGCTTCTGCAATAGCTTCTGGTTCAAGTCCACATGGTACAAACACTCACTGTGCAAATACACATACAGGCTAATGCTTTAAAGGGTGAAACTTAACTCATGGATGTCAAAGACATGATATGTATATGGGAATTTACCAACTGACAATTTGTTAAAGGACAATGTTGACATAGCCCCAGCAGCCTAAACTGTTTATGAATAAACTAAAACTGGAAACTGGAAAATTTCCAACCATAAAGAGTTTTCAGATGGTCCTGGTGACAGCAACCCATCCCCCAAACCAAACCAAACCAAACAAAAAAAAAGCCTTAAGAACCCAAAGGTTCTCAAGTGTTTGAATTAATCAAACTCAGTGTAGAACAGCAGTTTTACATGAAGTCAGGATGATCTAAAACTATATACCATTTAGCAGCTCTAAAAAAAAGAAATGTTAGTTGATCAACAACACTTAAAGCACCTCTAGGTTGTGTAAGCATAAGAAAAAACAGGACTGCTTAAGTACATTTTATGATAGATCAACATCAGTAAACAAACAATAAACAACAAATTTGGATTGGGACTAAATTTGGCTTGCAACAGAACAGCTGAAGTTCTAACAATTGATTTGTTTACTCAAAGGAGACAATATCTGGCTGAGTTTTGAATGGTAAGTCAAATCTCTCTAAGACAAAAATAACATCATGCAATTAGAGAAGGAAAGGGCCATATCTTTTCACGTACAGCCATACTGAGTTTTGATGCTCTACTAAAAGAACAGTTTAGCTGGTTGCTCCTGTTTGTTCAAGTACTTTGAAACACTATGAAAGACACAACACTAAAAACACACAAAGAATGACTGAGCTTTCAGAAGTTCCACAGGTTTGGGATCTAATCACTCTACAAACCCACTTTATCCCATCTTTTAAATGTCCAGAAATAAACGAAGCACTCAAACCCCGAAATTGTTTAATGGGTCTTTCCAAATGTAATTACATTAATTAAATGGTGCAGGATTAATCTTCCCTCTTACTATGAAATAACTCTTAATTTTCAAAATGTTCCTACAAAGTTACACATACTTTTGCAGAATCTTTGGCATTTCAGTGAGGACTAGCTTAACAAATAAAGACTATTATCTTTAGAATATAATAATGTCAGGCTGAGATGGATGAAACCTGTTGGAACTGGTGGATGTGACAAGAATCCCTTGGGTCAAAATAACAGCAGTAATTATATTTTCCTTGAGCTAAGAAAGATGAAAAAGCCACAATCAAAAACCCTGGGAATATTTGCAAATCTGCCAGGAAACTAAGTTGAATGATTTAGTCAGGTATCATTTTAGAGGAGTTGTGTGCCTATTAATCACATTTTCTGGCAGACACAATCTAAATGATGGATAACACTTCATATCAAAGGGACAATCTGCTACATATTTTGATTAAAAATTTAAAACAACAAACATACACAACAGACTCACCGAAGTGGCATCCAAAATCATTTCTTCCACAGTTGTTAAGTCTAAACCTAGCCTGATACTGAGAACTTCAAATATGTATTTGTATGAAGCATCAACTTTTGTTCTTCGATATTCTCTTGCTTCTTTGTATCGGGCCTAAAACATTAAACGGTTCTTTCAAACTAAAAATACACAATGTGATTGCAACAATGACCTGCTACTTAACTTGCAACTAATGCTGAAATTTACTGTCTTGTGTCATAAGACTACATAACTGCCCTACTCTTTAAAAATATCTAAATTTTCAGAGGCTAACAGAAGAACAAATTATTAAGAATTATTATAAAATGTAAAGTCAACTCTGAGGACATGTCAAGGAAAAGCAAACATTAAATATACTACAGATAGATTTTAAGATATTTGTGTGACATATTAACTGGTTTTATTTTTCATAATCAATATTTCAAATTATTAAATTAATACAGAAATGTTACAAATCAATTTAAAACTAAAGTATCTAGAGTGGGTAAATATCTGCAGGAACTAAGCTGGCTACAGCTTTGCTTCAATGTAAATTATTCAGTTAATATCCCCTGCTTCCTTCCTCTATTACTTTAAAGTAAAATATTAAAATACTGCAAACATTAAAAACAAAGACTGACTCACTTTCTATGAGGAATAATTTAATAAAAGAACTGTGAGTATAAACAAAAAGGAAAGGGGGAGGGAGACAAAGAAAAAAGAAAGGATTAACATAAACTGAATTTAATCATCTGAGAAAAGATTCAGAAATCTGTTTCAAGACCTGAGGTTGAATACTAAACCTGTTTTTCTTTAAAAACTTCTTGGAAGGACAGAACTCCAGTAGTGCTCCGGCAAAACCTAGATAACTTTCGGCTTGCAATAGAGAAAGACTCTTGGGAAGAGGAAAAGCTTGCTATTTGTCGAGTATGGCGAATAGACCTGGCTACAGCATCTTCTGCTGTAACGGGAGCAGGCACGGAACGCTCTGCAGTGAGATTAGGCCCAGCACTATTTGTGGCAGCAAGACTGGGCCCAGCATCTTCTCCAGTGTTTGAACTTTCTTTATTATTTTTTCGTACCCCTTCCATTCTGAAATTTGAAAAAAAAAAAAATTTCATTTATAACAATCCAGATTTTTCAAGTCTACCTTTTCAAGAAGACCAGAAGGAAGAGCAAGCTAGGGAATAAACACACAAAAAAATGAAAGCATCTCAAAACTGACTTCCCATGTATATAAATTTAGTAGTCTCATCAAGTCCTCTTCAAGTTCTTAAGATAACAGGCATTTATATACATTTTATGATAGGTTACAAATGTCAAGCTGAAGATAATTACAGAAAGATTTTTTTTAAATAATTGACCATCAATTTATATTTGGTGAACATCTTTCTATATAATTTTTTTTAAAACATTAATGCTTTCACTGAATATCTGATTACTGAGAAACAGAAATGGTTTAGAATATAAATGATTTGTTTCAATTTTAGTTTTCAAAATATACACACATTCAGCAACTGAGCTTTCAAAAAGACTTGCATACACTTCCATACCAGGTCTTAAAGCAGTGCTCACATAAGCACTTACACATGATTTTTATACAAATGCCCTGCCATGCATAATATTCCTAACGTGTAAGTGTTTGCAGAAGTAATGCAAGATGGAGGGTGTTGAGTAGTATTATTTCAGTGGAAAAAATTTAATTTAGCATCAGACATCTGCAGCATACTGAAACAGAGTGAGACTTTCTCTTAATTCTGTGCCTAAACCCTGGAACACTGCAGTTCATAGGGAACAGATACCATTCTTCAACAGGAGAAAGGAATTTCTCAGTCCATCTCCTGGTGGCCAGGACTAGCAGGTTAATTGTTCTCGATGAGGATTTCTAAAATGGCCCAAAACAAAGAATATTCACGGCTGACTGCTAAGCAGGAGGCTGTTATGCAAAGGTGGCTCCTTCCATTTTCTTTCCCTTTCTACTCCACTAGCACGTAAGCCTAGGAAAGGTTTGGTTTGTGAATACCAAGTCCATAATTCAGGGCTACAAAGAAGCATCTAAATCCTAGCTCTCCATGTTTTCCTATTATGGAGCATACTCATCCACTTGCATGTGCTAGCTGCCATCAATCCCATTTGGCAGATCTTAACACTCATAAATATATATATAAAATTAAATGTTTTCTTCAGTGTGCTCAAATCTACATATGGATTGAGCAACTAGTTTTAAAGCACTGTAATCATTGGTAGAGCTGTAGCTAAAGTCCTTACCTTGTGTCTAATTTATCCTCCAAAAATAGCTTGTTCAGTTTCACAGGGATGTTATAATTGAGAAATATTTTATAAAACAAAAGTTAAGATATGCCATTAAGGTCATACCCAGGATAATAGATAAAAACAAAACCATGGAAATTGTTATTCTACTCAGAGTACTATAAGAATTAAAATAACTATCAAGAATTACCTAGTAGTTCTTATAAAGCCTTAGGGCAACCAACCACCTGTGTAACCGTGTTATATACTCTCTTGGACACCATTGCCTGATTCAGGAAATAGAAAATCAGAAGCGAGGCTGACATAAAAGCAACACCTGGTGCTACATTACTAGCTCCCTATTTTTGCCCATGATTAGCAAAGTGGCCACCGTTCATTGGCATGCAATCACCTGTCATAGAAAATGTTCACCTCTGTCTCAAAGTAAAAATACTAATAAAAAAACAACTTAGGAAAGTCACAAAAAAAGGAAAATGTAAAATCTATATTAATTAATTCCTTTCTTTTCCTTCATGTTTATCTGACTGGGCTAGTCATCTGTAAGGTTAGCAGTGGTACTTTCCTCCTCAACAGTCAGGTGGTATAGGTTGGATGTTAATTTCCTTGCCTTTTAATGGATCCTTCTGAAGTTGGATAGTGAAGGTGATACCTTTCCCTAAAGCTCAAGATGAGCGAGGTGGGATTCTCACAGCTTTCTTTAAAAAAGAAAAAAAAAAAAAAAAAAAAAAAAAGACTACATTGTATACTGGCATCCTCCCTGACTCTCAAAATTTCTGTACTCAAGGTGTCTGGTGGCTCTGCTGAGATTTTCACACTTTTCAAAAACCAGCTTGAACTCCAGCTGTCTACCTATCCTAGTTGTAACAGCTGATGTGCATTTATATTAAAACTTTCTTTCCCCACCTCCAGGGTGGCCTAAACCTTGTCTACAGAACCTGCTCATACAAGAAAAGTGAGTCTGGTTTCCAGCACGTCTCAGTAGGTAGGAGGATGAGGTGAGGGAGGGAAGAAAAAGCGGAGAATTCCCGAGCATAGAGTGTATGGGATAATGACTTCTAGCTCTCTTGCGAAAAGCTGAGGTGCCTTAACCAGTGCTTTGGCAGAGAGATTCAGATGAAGAGCCTCACCGACCTGGCTGGAGCTATGCCTCATAACGCGGGGAGAGGGGAAGCAGCCCCTCAACGGCACAACCGCCGGCCGTTGCCCCCTCACCAGACAGAGCAAGCGGCACGAACAGCCGCCGCGAGGAGATCCCTCCGCGCCGCACCTCCCGCGGCCAGGCGTGGTGCCTTGGTGCTGGGGCTATATAGGGCGGCGGAGGGATATGGCGAGTTGTGATGGAGGAGGAGGGTTGTCGTGGGGGGGACCCGTAATGGCTGCGGCGCTGCTCAAGCCTGGGGCTCGCCGCGCCGCCCCCCCCCGCCTTTGCCGGGTAGCTGCAGGCGCTGGAGCAGCGCCCCAAAATTCGATCCCTAATTGTATCGTACAGGCCGTGTTGGGTACGGAGGAACTCTGCGCAGCGGCGCACCGCAAGCTCCTTTTCTCGGGTTGGTTTTCAATGTAGCTATGGAAGTTACTGAAGCAACGCAGTGAGAATGCTGCGCTGCAAAAGTGCCTTTTCTCTCAATTATCAAAAGCGTGTTTTTCTTCCAGAGTATTAGATCCTGTTTTTCACGCCGAGTTTTTGAAGGAAAAGATTATTCTCTTTCAGACCTGAAATAACCAGTTATACTAAAATGTCACTGCGTAACGCCAAAGGGCGTCAAACTTGAAATCGTCTCCCAGCGTCTGTAGGCAAAGGCAGAACCGACATCTCTCGACACCAAAAGGACCGCACCGCGGGCATGTTTGCGAACCGGGCTGAAGGTGCAAGGCCGAGTTTCCAAAGGCCCCCAAGATGCCGCCAGTCGGAAGGATTTACAAAAAAAAGCACCGTACTATTGGAGCTGGATACCTACGCCCGCCTTAGGCATTTGGATGGTGCCCTGCGCCTGCGAGCGGCAGCTAGAGGGACGCATCGTCACTTCAACGCGGAGGATCCATGGATTTCATTCCACGCTTCAGCTAATGAAGTCCAAAGTCATGGGGGCTCCTTCTCGTTGATGCTTATAGGAACGAACAGGCGGCACCGGACCTAAGGGGACACCTTCGCAGCACCCCTGTGCCGTCCGCGCCAAGCTGCGGCCCGGGCTGCAGGGACGCCCTTCGGGGCGGAGCGAGGCACTGCCGTCCCGCAGGCGCCGCCGCCACCTCCTCCTCCTCCTCCTCCTCTCCCGACATGGCGGCTCCAGCAGAGCTTAGCGGCCTCAGCGACGAGGCAGCCTACGGCGCCTGCTCGGAGCCGGATGCTAGCACGAAGGTGGGCCGGATGGGGGTGACGAGGGTGCCCCGGGGCTGCGGCAGCGCCGGTGCCCTCCCCCTCCCCCCGGCTCTTTGCCGGGCGAACGTGCGGTGGATGGGAGGTGGCATGAGGCCGGGAGGGGTCCCGGTGTCGGGGAGCGAGAGGGGTGGCCGGGGATTGCTCGGCAGGGAGCTGCCCAGACGCTCGGGGTACGCCGCCCCGCCTTGTGTGGGGAGATGGTCCTGGCGTCGGCCAGCCTGGCTCGGTTTCGCGTTCCACGGGGAACGGCAGATCCGCTGGGCCGGTCGTTGTGAGCCCCCCTCCCGTCCCGCCCTGTCCCGTGGGCAGGTCCGCCGTGGGGCCCTCAGCCGTGTCGGCGGCTGTGCTGGTGCACTTAGGTCGGTCAGATGGAGCTGAGGAGAGCCAGCGCCCGCTCTGCTGCGGTAGTCGGGTGCTCCGGGGGCTCTTTAGCCAGCACATGCCAGAGTTGCAAAAAAAGCCCCAAAACACCCCAAACACTTTTATTTTTTATTAGGAGAACCTTCTAATTGCATTTCAGTTGTTCTACATCTGTCTGTCTTTTTTTTTTTTAATACATCTCTCAAGGCTGTCCTACCATTCACTTTTCATCCACGTAGTTGTTCGTTAGCTCTTGGTATATAAAGTTACCCTGTGGCTTAAGGAAAATACTCTTACAGAATTGCAGGCTGCTTTTGCTGCCAAGATATCATCAAGCTTGGCAGAAATTCAGCACCTGTGCAATGAAATAATAAATGTAATGAGTTCCAGAGTTTAGCTTTGTTTAAATTCTGTGTCTGCAGTGAGGCCCGGTATCAAATACTCACATGCCTAGTGTGCTTGCATGCGAAGTGGTTCAGGTGCAGTACAACTCCATAAAATAATAATAAAGAATGATACCCTCTTTTTGATACCACTGATAACATATATTGAGTGATACCAGTGGTGGTATTGTTTATTTGTTTTAAACGTTATGTTGCAAAGGCATATTTATTTAACACAAATATGTATGTGTAGGATCAGGACAAAAGGTTTTATTTACATTTAATGTAGTACTCTATGTGTTACTTCTAAACCTGCTAGTTTTAGATTTATTATTAACTGGCATCTTTGTTAATACCCATAATTAAATTCTGTTTGATGTATAAGTAATAAATCTTTTTTCCCCACAGGATTTTTTGTTGCAGCAGACAATGTTAAGAGTAAAGGATCCTAAGAAGTCACTGGATTTTTATACAAGAGTTCTTGGAATGACGTGAGTAGAAGTTGTATGCCACAATAAGTTTGTTTTTTCCTACTGTTCCTCTGAAAAGTTTTTGTTATTTTGATGTAATTATACTAATTGGTCTAACTACATAAACAATGCTGGCCCATCAGCTGGTGCCCAGTGGGGCAGTCTGGCAATCTCCCACAGCACAGTTAATGCCTAAGCTGCAAATGAACCAATATTGTCCTTGACTAGAAATTTGTTTTTTTCTTAAACAGGTCATTAATTATCAGTGTACAACTTGCTTACTTCCTCCTCACTGATGCTGCTAACTGGTAACTTTTACGACAGTGCTTATAATCAGGACCCATTGCTGTAAATCTTGAAATGTCAAGTTTTCTGCTAGTTCTCAGAGGTGGCTTACGACCGCCTCCGGTCACAGGAGCCCAAGGCAATGGAAGCTGGAGACAAGGGCCAAGTCTTTTGGAGAAGGCTGTTGGGAGGCAGATGCCCTGCAGTAGCCTAACGTTTTTATGCCAA
Organism: Balaeniceps rex; assembly: GCA_013401315.1. Lineage (NCBI taxonomy): Eukaryota > Metazoa > Chordata > Aves > Pelecaniformes > Balaenicipitidae > Balaeniceps > Balaeniceps rex. The sequence continues at coordinate 48,175 of VYZW01019907.1, forward strand.
GGCTCTGTGCACATTCTTGATATTTGAAATGAGTTATTTCAAAACAAAATTCTAGCATATTTTTAAACATCTTGAAATGAGTCCAGACCTAAAGTAAAATAAACTACTTCCACTTAGTGTGAAAGTAAGAATGTGGGTGTAAGAAAATAAAAATTAAATACCTAGTAAGCTGAAAAGGAAATCAGATTTGTTTTGCATGCCTACTTGTTCTGGTTAAACACCCTACATAAAAATGAAGTGTGCCACACCATCTCTGGAAACTAGGTGAAAATAGAGATTTATCAACTATTTCACAGGAAAGTGGGTGACTTCTTGCATCTAGTAAATGGATAAATTTCATAAACAGCTTTTTCTCACCTCAGGTCTTTTTTAGTTGATTAAATTGTCACATTTGAAATGGATTTTATCATTATACCTAGCTATTGAAATCGTAAAAATATTTCACCTAAAGGTATGTTTGTTTTTTAGTCCTGCTGTGTTCTTAAACTTTGTCTAGTGCCAGTGAGCTCCCCAGAACAAATAAGTTTCAAAGTAAATCTTTTTATTCCGTGGTGATATTTTAAAGTGGATAAACATAAAGATCTTCCTGAGGAAATAAGGACAAGTAACAGAGTGGCAACCTCAAGACTTGAGCCTTTGCACTGTCTTTGCTATTTAGTTAGTGATAGTTTGGCTTTTAAGCATCTGATTCTTCTCCTTTTTGTAGGTGTGTAATGTGTTCTGAGATGTTTCTATGTGATAGTCCAAAATGTAGCTATTTTAAGATGTGGATGACAGTCAGAAAGGCAAAAAAATCACAGCAATAGTTCTTCCTTGGGGGAAGCATCTTGATTGATTTGCAAGCTATCTGATGGCCTTTTTAAGTTACTATTTCAAAATAATTGTTGCCATTTAGACTGCTTCAAAAATTTGACTTTCCTACTATGAAGTTCTCGCTCTATTTCCTGGCGTATGAAGATAAAAATGATATCCCAAAGGATAAAACTGAGAGAACAGCTTGGACTTTCTCTAGAAAAGCTACACTTGAACTGACACAGTAAGTATTAATATAATGAGAGATGACATTTAGCTAACAGTGATTAAACAGAAGTGGATGAGTGTAAACCCTGTTGGATTGAATAAAAAATGTAATCATTACTGTGGAAACATCTTCACTGTCATATAGCCTTAAAATAGGACTGAGATCTTGGATACTTGGCAAGCTTAATCTTTCTCTTTCCAGAAGTCTTTCAGACTGCTAGGTGAACAGTGGAACACAAACACAAAATAATGCTTGCTGTATTTTGAGTATGCATGCCATCTGGCTAGGGAAGCCACAGAATTTACGAAAACCCATTGTGGTTAGAACTTCCTTTGGATCCCCAGAGTATCCTAATAATGGATAACTATTGCTTTTGGAATCTAATCAAAAGAAGTATTAAGTCAAAACATACACTTCCCGTAACCAGGACAATTTCGTTAATGCTACTAATCATTGTAGTTGTGCAGAAAGAATCTCCCAAATACCTCACTGTCTTGCTTGGCTTCAGGACCTGCTACCCTCACTGTTTGTTCCCCGGTGATGGGTAAATAAACCAATGCACGCAGCACAACCTTCTCTCTAATCTGAATGAGACAGGAGTGTCTCTGACTCATTCAAATGTAGAACCTGAATGCTAGTGAAGGGCTGTGAATGTGACTGGATTAGCCCTAGGACCTGTGACTAGGGAAAATCTCGATAGTTTAATGAATGCAGCCAACAGCTGAAATTCTCTGGTTTCTTAGGAGAAACAACCTATCCTTCCGAGGAAACTGAACATTTAGGATGTGTTGATTTCAATGCTTTTCTTCAATATGTAATAATTAATTCTTACAGCAACTGGGGCACTGAAAATGATGAAAATCAGTCTTATCACAATGGCAATTCAGATCCTCGAGGATTTGGTAGGTCTTTAGTTTTGTGTTTGTAGTTTTTAAGCTTTGGTATATTGTAATTACATTTTTTTTCTCTCGTGTATTGGGGAAAAACTGAGTTTCAAATGTTTTTTAGAAAACATCTATATAAATTCTGTGCAAAGGTTATTGGGTAAGTATACGCTGTAGACTTTACTTTTATGGGAACTAGCAGAGAAAATATTTTGAACTTGTATGGATGAAAAGACTTTTCTAATAGGTTACTTTGAAGAAAACGTACTAGGACTAGGAAAGAAGGGAACTTGCATCTCATCCTTTGTCTCTCTTCTTCCAGCATGTATGCTGTGAAAGATCGTGAAAATAGGTAAACAAATGCGTTTCACAGTAATGAGCCACAGCTACACTTTTTATAAAGAATCTAATCCTTTGGCAATATGCTAATAGTAACTACTGGATGAAGAACAGTAATTGCTCTTGTGTATCAGATTATCATTGTGTTTAGAGTGATTTACATTTGGATTTCTATTTTATAATCCACTGGTTACCCATTTTAAGCTAGAAGGAGAATTCTGTTTGTCTGTAGCACTGAGGATAGTATTTGTGTGGCTCTATTTGATATTTTGAGTGCTTGAAAGGTCACTGGCTTGTGAAGTAAGTTTCATACTTAGTCTAGCCACTTGACATTTAAAGCTTCTCAACTGATTTGTAAGCTCAGGCCTTGCATAGTGCTGGTGTTAGTCTCTACAAATACAGCATTAATGATAAACTCCTTGTACTGTTGCACTGAGGAAATGCAACAAAATCCTGTTATGTGGACATGCTTCGAGAAAGGAAATACAGATAAAAGAGTTTGATTGAAAATCTTATTTTTTCCTACTCTAGGTAATAGTCTTATCTAAACAATATGAGATATTTTAACTCTAAAGTTCCTATTTTAAAAAAACATTATCAAAAAGCCAACTTTCTGAAGGAGAATAATGTTAATACCCAAAATGCTCTTCTTTCTGGAAGCAATGTTTTTCTTGTATACAATCATATCTTATGTGAACTACAGCACGTAAAATTTTTCCTAGAGCACCTAGTAATACTTACAGTGTACTTCACTCTTTTTACCTTGTTGCACAGGACACATTGGAATCGCTGTCCCTGATGTCAATAAAGCTTGTAAGAGGTTTGAAGAACTAGGAGTGAAATTTGTGAAGAAACCAGATGATGGTAAGTCTTGATCAGAAATGCAAGTCAATTTTTTTCCTTGTTTTTAATATATTCTGCCTAGCAGATCTTCCTGGAAAGCTGGGTAATACATTTCTAGTAGTTGTCACTGCTTAGAAGGTGCTAGAACCAGTTACCCCTGCACCCTCTTACAGTGGGCAAAACTGACAATAGATCCATCTCAGTAACGAGTTAATCAGTCTTGCTACGTGCCTTATGTATGTAGTCTGACCTTCACTAAAATTCACGTGCTCTGTTGATGTCATAGTTTACTATGTATACTACTGCCTAGACTTATTACAGAATTTACTTTAACATGGATTAAATTCCCACATTTCATATCTGGTTCTTATCATATGAAAATAAGATGACTCAGAAGACATAATTACTCCCACCCATTAAAACTGAGTAATTCTTGACTTTTCTGGCTATTTTTATTTAAATCCACCTAACGCCACCTACTATCTATTATCATTTTAACCGTTCTGCCAGCTTTGGTAAAAATGGCCTCATTAGTATATATCGTATTTGACTTGTATAATTTTTACTAAAAAATGCATAATGTGTAGCTCAAATGTCTAGAGAGTACATAAACAAAGAATGTCTACATTAAAAAAGCCTAAAATGCAGAAATCGGTGGTGAGAAGTCTTGAATTTTTCAACTGGATTCTCCTTCATGAAGAGACTTCATGAGAGTTTTAGGACTGATGCGTTCCAAAACGGACATCTAATACTCAGCCGCATGCACAAATCTGTGACACTACTACTTCCTTCTGGCTGTAGAAACTAGACTGTTGCCTGTACTAACAGTGGAGGGTTTTTTTTAGTTTGAAAGTAACATTAGTACATGAAGCGTCAGTTTACACATACTGGAATTGATCTAGATTCCTTGCTAGAGGAATAATAACAAGTAATTGAAGAGACTTAAGTGATTTTCATCTTATTCACTGTGTTCTCAGCTGAAGCAAATGTAAGAAGTGCAGCTGAAAACTTAATTTGAACACAGATGTCTTGATACAAGGATTGAACTTAGTATTTCTAACATTTTAGAGTTTCTGAGCCCTTTTTAATTTGTTCAGCACCTGGTGAACCTTGAGAGAGTTGAAGTGAGAGCTCCTGACTTTGATTCTGTGTCAGTGCCACTCTAAGTTCGTAGGAGGGGAGGGAAGCTTAGCCTGTAAATGGAATAAATCACAGGAAAGAACTCTTGAAGCAGTCAAAGGGGGGGGGGTGGAGAGCAAAGGCTGTTTCTTAACATTAAGAAGTAAAACTGATGCAGCAAATGCCGAGGAAGAAGTTTTGGACTTCACATTAATTGTTTGTGGAGCAGGCTGAGAGACCTAATGTTATTTTTCTCCCTACATTACTGAATCAAATATCTAGTATTCTCTCAGAAGTTTTTGTAACTAGAATATACTAAGAACTATGTTGGTTCTGTTACAGTAAATAGCCTAATACAGCAAGTATAATTGAAAGTGTGTGGTTAACACTTCAAGATAACATGTTAAGCTGTGCTATCCTAATCTACTGTTGAAGACAACTTTTGGGGGCCCTGTTTTAATGAGTAATATTTTTTTCCAACAGTAAAATTTAAAACATTCCTGCCCTGCATTTCTCTGTTTTATGAAGTGATGCAAATGTGTACTGTAAACCACATCGGGGGCGAAAATAAACAAAACCCAGTAACCTAAAACTTCAGTGTGGAGGCAGGAATGATGGGAGATGAACAGGGCAGAGGAACACAGGATTTTATACTGGCAAAGACAGTTCAAGAAAATACATCAAAACATCCTGGAGCACAAAAAATATTTTTCTGAATTTAGAGGATGAACACTTACAGGGCCATACACAGAAAACTTATTTCAATCAACGAAAGATAGAATTCCAAAGTGACTTTAAACTACAGCTTTGTTGAGAGTAAGATTGACAATTTAGCATACAAAGATCTAATGCTGATTAAAAACTAGTCTGGGTGTTTTCAGAATTAGATGTCTAAATTTGAACTAATTCTCATGCAAAAGGAAAAAAGGGAAAAATACTTTTCAAAGTAGTCATATTTGACATTAAGAACTAGTCATGTAGTCTTAACTTTATCTTGTATTTTTTTTTCTAATAGGTAAAATGAAAGGACTTGCATTTGTTCAGGATCCTGATGGCTACTGGATTGAAATTTTGAATCCTAACCACATGGTGACTCTTACTTAGTTCTAATGAAGTATATTAGATAGGAGATGCACACTTTCAGTCCCCTGGAGAAAATCTGTAACAGTGTTTGTGAAATTCTCACTTAATGGAGTTGTGTTCAGAGTCTCCTCTAAAACTATCCCCTGGGACCTCAATGTACTTAAATTCCTTCTTCTTGTCCTGTGATGCCACTGCAATTTGCTTGCAATTAGGAGTACTCAACCATCTTTTGGAAGAGTGCTTACACAGATTCTCCTCTTGAGCACCGATTATATTTCAGTAAACACTCTCAAAAGATATGTGACTAGAAATTCACTGCATCTCACACTGTTTAGATTTAAACTAACAACAACAAAAAAATTTCTGTTACTCGTGATGATTTTCAACAAGGGGGGAAAAAAAAAAAACTTCAGAATTTTTTTTTTATGAAGTCAGAAGATCCTGAAGGCTTCATGCTCTATCCTGTATAGTAGAAAATAAAATGTCAGACTAACTTTGACTTGAGTAGTAGCATGTTTATGAAAGTCCTAATCTTACTTATATTATGCCAAGCAAAACTCTTTAAGGAGCAGCCTTCAACAGCCTTGCCTGGAACAAGAAACTTTGTGGAGGCAGTAAATCAGTCCAGCAGAAAGAATTCAGTCTCTCAGCTTCTGGCTGCTGATTGACAGGCAAGATAAGAGGTCTCACAGTTGCTAACTCACAGTGATCCTTCTTGTCTCTTCCAACACTATAAAGAACTTGCTCATAATTCTTGTTTCAATGAAAGTCTGGGGCTATGTTTAACGTAAGTGCTCTGTATGTTCTGCATTAGGAATTTAATGAAAAAAGAGTTTCTGAAACAACAGTTTCCTACTAGTAGATGTTTTGATCTGCCCTCAAAACCAGTGACGGACACTGAAATGATACCTGTAAATAGTGGGAAAACATGTAACATTTACGTATGTTACACAAATTATTTGATTTTATGCTGTTCCACCCGTTACGAACAGTGTAAAACATGTCAAGTTTTGAAATCCCGTTGTTCTTCCAACAGGGACAAAACCCTCTGCCCTCTCTTTACTGTGGTTTAAGTAGCACTTAACTCCTGCTAAGTCTTCAATTATGTGACTATTGAATAGTGTAATGGCATTGTAATTCACTTCCAAATAAAACATTGGTGCAAACTACTTTTGTGGGTTGACCTTAGCTGGATGCCAGGTGCCACCAAGCTGCTCTATCACTCCCCTCCTCAGCAGGACAGGTGGGGAGAAAATAAGATGGAAAAAACCCCTTGTGGGTCAAGATAAAGGCAGATTAATGAAAAAGTAAAAGCAAAGGCCGTGCGCAGAAGCAAAAGGAAAACAAAGATTTTATTCTCTACTTCCCATCAGCAGGCAATGTCCAGCCACTTCCTAGGAAGCAGGGCTTTGGTACACATAGCAGTTATTCCAGAAGACAAATGTAATGGCCCCCCTTCCTGCTTCTTTCTCTTAGCTTTTATTGCTGAGCCAATGTCACATGGTACAGAATATCCCTTTGGTCAATTTGGGTCAGCTGTTCTGGCTATGTCCCCTCCCAAGACCTTGCCCACCCCCAGCCTACTCGTGAAGGGGGGAAAATGTTGGAGAGACAGCCTTGATGCTGTGCGAGCACTGCTCAGCAGTAGCGAAAAGACTGGTCTGTTACCAATGCCTTTCTAGCTACCAATACAAAGCACAGCACTATGAGGGCTGCTATGGGGAAGATTAACTCCATCTCAGCCAGACCCAATACAACTATGAAATAATTTTAAAGCAGTATGACCTGTTGCTTTGCTAATTGTTCAATCCTAGTTAACTGAAAGGCAATTTGTTTTGGTTTGTGGATTCTTTTCTGAGAAGAAATCTGGTGATAAAAGATAGGAGTTGGGAGTACAGTAGTGAAGAAGATAACTGTGTGACTTGATTAGCAAGATGTTTTAGTAATTTAATGATAATGTGCAGAGTTAATAATAACTGTCAATAACTCCCTGGCTAATAAGTTAAAACAGAAATGTGGAAAGTATTGCATTTGATTTCTACTATGCAAATGTAGATGTTAATGACTTAAATGCTAAGTGTTACTGTCCTATCTCCTTATCTGAAAAATCCTTAATTCTGTCTGCCTAATCTTAACAAGATAGCTTGTATAAACTCCGTAATTTTACAGAGCTCCACATGAAAAATCATTAATAAAATTTAATCCAAGATACTTTGTTTACCCTTGGAAATGAGTAAAATAGATTATATGCTTCATCTGAGCCTTAGGTGTTGGAAAAAGGAATGTGAAAACTATTGCTCTGCTTAATACCCCCTACCACTGTGCAAGCAGTCATAAATTCATTGAAAGGTAGACATAGTAACTCAAAAGATTTTTTTTTTTTTCAGTTTTCTATTTGTTACATGAAGCAATCCTGATATTTTAAATTGTCATTTGTATGATATTTTCTGGCTGGTCTCTACAGTATCTACAGATACTGTGCTTTAGGTGGTGCCTTATCAGTGTCATTGATATACAGTAGATTCTTTCCCTTCTTGAATATTTGCCAACTTGCCTTTTTTCTGCAACAGTAAACACTGTTGGTTCGTTGTTGCATTCTCTGTTTCTGCCCTCCTGTACTTCCAGAACTAATACCTACCCTGTTCCCTGTCTTGTTCTGTGTGTGGTCGATTATTCTCCTGTATGTTAGGTCATTTTGATAGGGACAATATAGTTACTACTGTTTGGAGTGAGATCTCCTGAGCAAGTGAGCTGTCTTAATAGCTGTCACCACATGATCTCACAGTCTTCTTCCTCCCAGATATGAGGCTTTTGACATTGCACCCCCTGCCCCAAGCAGGCTAATTCAGCTTAATAAAGTGGCAAAGATTTTCGTGAATGCTGAGTTAGTTTTATGCCAAGTTTATTAAGCAGAAATGAGGAGCCAGTTCAAGACTCCTTAGTTTCCTGAATGAGTAAATAAAGCTGTTCCTTTTAGCAGAAAGTTAGGTTGGCTCAGCTGACTCATGAAACCTCACCCTACTTTAAAAAAGGTACACAATATTGCAGAATACCTTATAGCAGCTATTGAGAGAACTCTTAATTTGAAGACTATTGTAGGGTAACTTTAGTATGGTATCTTCTGAAGTTAGTAGGATGAGAATAGTGCCAAGAAGGATGAGAGGTACAGCAAAGCACTCGGCTGATTGCAGCTTACATAGGTTTTGATGGCTAAACTGTGTTTTTCACACACATCCCTTCTGCTTCTGGTGTTCTGAAATAGGAACTTAAAATGAAGTAAAACTCAACTGAAGCACAAGTGCTAACTGCAGTTCCTTACCATTCAGAATCTTGCATTAGATTGTGTGAGTAGAAAAATTATTTAGACTAATAGTAGGCTAAGTGAAGTTGTCTAAAACTAAGTTTTATTTCAGTCAATACAGATATATCATCTAAAGCTTTATGACCAGGGCGTTGGCAAGGACTATCTCAAAATTTTACGAGCATGGAACTTGGTGGTTCATATTTTATCAACATATGGTGTTTCATTCAGACTTGTTTCACTACACTTCAAAGTACAGGTGTGACTGGAAAACCTATTGACCCAATTGTATGGAATCCAGTAATTAAAACCGGGATAGTTTGTAAATCAGATGAGTAAGTCAGAGGGTGTGCATAGGTAGGTCAGTGGATAACTACACGAGGAGGAGCAGGCTATGTCAAAGGTTCTCTGCTTAGTACTCAAATAAAAGTTACTCTAAGCATGTTTGCTAATCTTCGAATGACCCTTTTTTTTTTTTTATGTGCTTGACAAAGCGTAGACAACGTGATAGCTGATGAGGTAATAAAGAGGAAACTAGTAAAAAACCACTGGCATGTACAAACTAGTTACAGCACTATCATGAAGTGGGCAAGGTATGGGGTTTTTTTTTGCTGTTTATCATACTGAGAACTAATTAAAAACAGCATTCTCAGTTATGAAATCCAACAATAAGGTACTAAAGACAAACATTCAATGATTCTTTTAGCTTGCAAAAGATTTTAAAGATTTTAGATGTAAAAACTTTTGAAATTATTTAATGTTCTCACCAATTACAGATGTTATTTTTACTTCTTCCAAGATAACACTTCTGCTAAATAGAGCATGGAATTAAATAGCATGTGGTGTTTTGCCACTTGGAGGGCCTAAGTGCAGCGTAAGGGAGTACAGTAGAAATTAATCTAATGGTCACATAGAGACAAGGCCATATTCTCCTTACAGACAGGAAGAGGCTCTCATTACTCAGGAAAGCAGAATACATGCAGACTGGTGACAGCCCGGCAAGCACACTGTTACACCTGGACAAGGAAGCGTGTATTTTGAATGTAGCCGAGTACCAGCAGATGAGGACGACAGGGAAAGTTAAACATCAGTTGCTATTTTATAATGGCTGGGCGTTCAGACGTCCCTGTGCGCTGAGAGCGCGCCCGGTTTCTGCCGAATGCTGCTGGCACCTGCTGGCGCGCTGGCTGCTGCTCGCAGGTTGGCTGCTGCCCGAGGCAGGACGCAGCCATGCAGGTCCCACGCAGCCCCACCCGGGACACCGCTATTTTAACACTAGCGTAGAGAAGCTCCTCCACCGGCGCGGCAGCGGCCGCCAGGCTCTCCCTACTCACGGAGCACGGGGGGCTCGCCACCCCGGCCCTGCCGCTGAGGTGGGCTGAGGCGCGGTGCCGGCGGGCAGCCCGGCCTTCCAGCCGCCCCAGGCCCCGCGGCTCCCCCGCGCGGGGGCAGCGGGAGCGCGACCCGCTGCGGACGCGCCCGCGGGCCCCACCAGCTCAGCCGCGGGGGCCGAGCCCCAGGCGCTCTTCCCCCGGCCCGGCCCCGCTGGCGTCGCTCTGCCACCGGCCGCCTCCGCTCTGTGGCCGGAAGAGGAAACCAGGCGCCGTGCGAACGGAACTACGGGGGCTGAAGCGAGNCGGCTCCCGAGGCCTCTCCCTCGGCGGGCTCCGGCCCCTCGGCGGGCTGAGTTGCTGCCGCCGGTGGCTCCCACCGGGCGCGGACAGGTCGTGCCGGGAGCGGGCGGCGGCGGGCCGGGCGCGGGCCGAGGAAGCGCCGCCGCCGCCGCGAGCGCGGTCTGCCGGTCCGCGGGAGGCAGCAGGGCTCGTTAGACGGTGAAAGGGGTTTCGCCTGAGTCGCCTTTCTGCGGAGGCGGGGAGGGGGGCGGCTGAGCGGGCGGGGGTCGCCTCCCCGGCGCCTCCAGGCTTGGAAGGCGGCTTCTGGGGAGGTGGCGGCCCTGGCTTCCCCGGGGCGCGACCTTGGGCGGATCGCGGGCTCTCGGCCCCCCTCTCTTCCATGGGTGTGAGGCGCCTCCTTCACCTGCCTTCCCCTTTGCCGGCCCCTGCGCCTTGCAAGACCCTCTTGAGGCCTTGGTTTTTTGTATTTTTGGGGTTTTTGGTTGGTTTTTTTTATTTTTTTTTTTTAACTCTTGAAAGTTACGTATTGCAGACACTTTTGACTTAGAAGAAGCTGTCATATTATCAGACTTCAAAAAACACCACAACTTGATGTTAAATTGTTAGCAATTTGCCTGTAATCTTGCTTGCCCAGCAATGCTCTTTGCTCACGTTATTTTTAAAGCACAGCACACAGACCCTTCTCAAAGCCCTGTGCTGGGATCACTTAATTTTTTTCTGTGTTTTAAGGTTTAATTTAAACCTCATGCTGCAGGTGTATTTGGCATGTCTTCTGTTACAAATCTGTAAATCAGGTGCTTGAAGTATACTGTTCTGCTGAGGTCTGTTCACTCATATTTATCTTAAAAAAAACACAAGAATTTTCATAAATGGCTTTTGAATACATTTTGATAATACAAGCCAATTTGATAACATACATTACTTGTAGGAACAAATATTTACATATTGCATGTTATTCTTCAAAACCAGGAGATGTTCTTTGTCAAATACCTGTTTTCAATTTGCTGGATTAAGGTTTGGTTACTTTCCAGTTCATGAGACTACCTTTAAAATATTTTTTCTTCATTCTCCTCCCTTGCTTCCTTAAACATATACTTTAAAGAAGATTAGAGTGTCTCTTATAAGAGAATTCATAGATCAAGGTATCATCTGTTTAGCAAATTAAATACAGTTTATTTTTCCTGCTGGCAGGTATGATGGGAAGAGTAACAATAATTTATACTTGTTGAGAGAGACTTATTATGTTGGTTATGTATTTAAACAAATAAAGCCTCTATATTTCTGTATTTCCTCACCCTACAGTTTTGTTTTGTTTTCCTGTTTGTAAAATTAAAGGTTTACACAGGAGAAAGATCTGCAACTGCCTGAAGTATTGTTAAAAAAAAAAACAAAAACAAAAACCAAAACAACAACCACCAAAACCTTTAGCTAGGCAAGAACACTTAGAGAACTTTGGATGTGTAGGGAATAAAAAGTGTGCGATACAGTTTGTATGGACCTGGTTTAATTAGGACACCCATGTGGGAAAATGGTGTTTTCGTGGACATTAATGCTGTAGCAACAATGTCAGGATGAAATTTTTGTGGCTTATAATGAACAAATGAGTAGCAATATGTTACTATCTTTTTGATGGTTAAAAAAATGAATGGTCAGAATTAAATGATGATGGCTCAAAAAAAGGAATTCTAATGCTATGTTCTAATGTTATTAGAAGTCTTCCCATAGAGTGGAAGGATTTTTTAAAAATTTATTTCCACAAAAATTTAAACTGAGAAATGTGCATCTCACTTTTGCCATAGGCTACATGCCCCCAGTTTCTGATGGTATGTATTTCATGCATTGTTTCAGGAAATGGTACAGTTGTTGTGCAGCTGGATGTTGCTGAATAGCGTTTCTATGAGCTTGCTGTTCAATCTGTCTGTTGTTCAGAATGGCGAAGAACCCTAATTTTCAGGAAGTTGGTCATCTGCCTACAGGCTACGTCCACTGTAGATCTTCAGACAGCTTTACTGGTGAGTGGACCAATGTATTTTCTTGAGATTTTAACTTAAGGGTTTAGTCGTATGCCATTTTAACCAGGTTGTATTGAGTGCATTACTAACTGTTTTATATGTGTATTGGTTAATAATCTGCATTTAGTATATTGTTCTTTGTACCTAGCTAAACTTACTCCTGCTCTTCTATCAGAGGAATATGTTTCTCAGCAGAACGTAAAATGTTAGCACTGCAGCACTGTCGTGGTTTAACCCCAGCCAGCAACTAAGCACCACACAGCTGCTCACTCACTCCCTGCTGGTGGGATGGGGGAGAGAATCAGAAGCATAAAAGTGAGAAAACTCATGGGCAGTTCAATAAGTAAAACAAAAGTTGCGTACGCAAGCAAAGCAAAATAAGGAATTCATTCACTACTTCCCATTGGCAGGCAGGTGTTCAGCCATCTCCAGGAAAGCAGGGCTCCATCACACATAATGGTTACTTGGGAAGACAAACGCCATCACTCTGAATGTCCCCCCCTCTTCCTTCTTCTTCCCCCAGCTTTGTATGCTGAGCATGACATCATACGGTATGGGATATCCCTTTGGTCAGTTGGGGTCAGCTGTCCCAGCTGTGTCCCCTCCCAACTTCTTGTGCACCCCCCGCCTACTTGCTGGTGGGGCAGTGTGAGAAGCAGAAAAGGCCTTGAGTCTGTGTAAGCACTGCTCAACAGTAACAAAAACATCCCTGCATTATCAACACTGTTTTCAGCACAAATCCAAAACATACTAGCTACTATGAAGAAAATTAACTCTATCCCAGCCAAAACCAGCACAGGGACTTAAGTAATGGGAATGTGTTTGCAGATGAGCAGTGCATAACTTTCCATATGCTTTAAGTCAAAACATTTTTGGTACTAAATTGTTTAGAATGCTGTCACTGAATGGTGTGGTTATTTGCCATTAACTAGAGTTAACATCTGCTTTTCTTTTAATCCTTTCACAACAGAAGGGTTGGAGATGAGACTCAGAAGTTCTGTGAATTCCATTTACTTGATCTTTCATATTCTGTGTCTATAAATTCATACTGCATTGGTTACGTTATTATTATTGGATACTAAGTAGGACCAGTCAGTTCCTCAAGCATGGAGATATAGTTATTAATATGGTGTCAAGAAAATTTTGTTGGTTGTTTTTGATTAAAATTAGAATTTACATTTTTAAATTACTGTGTTCATTATGGAGGTCTCATACAGACTGTTTAATTCCAATCATACCATTGGTGCAATATTTTTGTTTAGTTGGCTGCTTTATTTTTCTCAATGTTATTAAGCAGGTATCAGTGGGATTGTTCATATGTAATACAATGTGATTTAAAGCTTACCTGTATTTCAGATTTGTAGGTTTTGTGTAGTGTCATGGATATTTTTTTTTCTTTCTTTCTGTAATATTGTGACTTACATATGAGAGAGAATTTTTGTGAAATACCATGAAGCTATGTTAATAAAACACTTAATTAGGAAAGTTAAGGACACTTGAGAATTAGCATATTGATGGTGTTGAAAAATATAGGATGACCTTCTGCTTAAGGATTATCTTGAGTAAAATGCTGTTTTTTTTCTCAGTGCTTTTCTTAAGCTAGAGACGCATTAATATAAATGCAGTATCTTTTTCCCTTAAAGCATTTCAAGGCCCTTTCAACATTTTTTCTCTCTCTGGTGCCTCAGATTACGGATGGTAGCTTCCCTCTTTTGGGTGCGATTATGGAAAACCTCAGGACTGTATAGAACAAAGATTTTCACATTATTAGAGATATTTTATGGGAGTAAAAGGGTGAAAAATACAGAAAATCAATGTTAGAAAACAAGTATTCTTCAGAGTATTATTTGGCTTGTGCTTCAGTGCTGAATTGCTTTTTTTCTGGTACTGCTGGAACAGAGTAAATTAATGATATTTGTAATTAAATTCTAAATATTAATGCTTCTTTTTTTTTTTTAAGCCTGATTAAAATCAAAAACAATTAAAAAGCCTCCAGACAGTTGTATTTAAACATTATTGCACAGGTAAATCCTTTCAGCTGATGTGAAACTAAAAGAAACCATGACCAGGAATTTATACACAGCTCTAGTTTTGTGGATTTGTGTCAAACCGTAGAACTACTTCTTTTACTGTTAGTGCTTGTGGGTGCTTTACATGAGTAAACATAATTCTTTGCAAACTTAATTAACTTCAATCTGAACAGTTGTGTTATTAGAACATGTATTTTTTTCCCTTTCTGTTACAATTTTCACTCATAGTCAACTTCGTTATTGTTATTTTGAGGTACAAAGGAGCTTTTGTAGCGAGGGCTCTGACAGAATCAAGGTATTTACTTGGGTTATGCTCTGTGTATGTTGAAATATTTACTAAAATTCCTATTTCCTGAGATGTTAGCTTCTTGTACCAGAACTTATGAGAACAAAATATTTTTGTGTAAAAAGACATGTGTATATACATTAAAAAAACAAACCATATGATTTGAAACAATGGTATGTTTGTACTGTAGCATTACCGTCACACCTACCATGTTCTGTGAGTCTATGGTAACAGAAATTGTAATTGAAATAATATTTTGCTGGAATTTATTTAAAGCACAGCAAAATATTTTATGAAGTAAGGAATTACAAAAAACTGAAATACTACTCAAATCCTTTCCAATCAAATGAGAACCAATTCCTATTTCTAGAGAAAATAGTGGTGTAAGAGAATTATATTTAAGAAAATTCCCTTTGTGTATTTCTGACAAAATGTGTATTATCTTCATAGGTACAAACTAGATGATGAAGGAATTAAGTGGGTATGAAATTATTTGCTCAGTGTTTGTAGTCTAGACCTATTTCATAAGATTTTTAATTCTACCAGTAGTCTGTTTACTTGCATTTATTTCTAAAGTTTTAGTAGGGTTATCAGTTATGTAAACATTTTTCACTCATTTTATATAAAAAAAATTTCCAAATTATTCATGAACAGTTTCCTAAATTCCTTTTTCTGTGCCTGGTGTAAAAACAACTCTTCCGTGTTTCATTGAAACAGTGCTGCTTTTCAGAGGACTCTTTAGTGATAGTCCAAATGAGGGGGGAAGTGACTTAGAGCTGCAATAAAGACTGGTACTGGTTTGAGAGTTGTTTAGTAAAAATGTCATTGGGGTTTTGCTGCTGTTGCTGCATTTTCTAGATCACTTTTTTTGTATGCCGTAACACGTTACAGATTACTTACTAAAAAGGAATATAGCAAGCTGAAAACTGTGGAGGTTTTGTTGTTGTTTTTCTAGCCGTGACACACGTTGTGTAATATTGCATATTGCTTTATGTAATAAATACTAGGCCGTGTTTTTCACATGCTCCCTGTTGAAGATGGCTACCAAGAAGCATGTCTTCTGGTGGGGTCTTGGACAGAAGTGATTTGTAGTCCTTCTGACTTGGCAGATGCCTTTTGAGATTGTTGCGGTTTTAATGGCACCTCAAAACTCACTGAGAAGACTGTTCTACTCTTTGTTTCTATGGCATGAACAAAGCTGCAGCAGCTGACTCCTGGAGCAGTTAATTATCTCTGAATACCTCCTGAAAATAGGTTATGGTGCTGGCAAGAGGTTTGTAAATGCCTTGGCCTTTTATTCTGAAGTTTGTTTAATGTCCTTTGAACGCCAAGAAGAGTAAATGCCTGTATTTTCTGAAAGGGGCAACATTGTTTGATGACAGAAGATACCAGAGGGATCTTCAGGAAGGGTTTTGCCAAGCTCCTGGCAGCATCCATCTTTTTTTAATCATAAATATACTTGGAGTTGCAACTAGAAAAATACATGTTTAGCTATACAGGGAAGTTGTGACCTCATAGCAACTTGCCACAACTAAAGCAGTATATTACTTTTTACTTCCTCAAACAAGAAATGTGCAGATTACTTCAAGGGTTGACTGAATTCGTACCATTAATTAATCCAGTCTGAGAAGATCTGAAGTCATGCGTCATTTGGTTCTGTATTTTGAAGGCTGGACTGCCCTCATTGAGCTGCTTTATATGGAAACTCCACAATACAGATGAAACTTGCATTGGAAATGCATAGTAGTAAACAAATAAATGAGCTTGAGTGCTTCTTCAATGTACTAGTGTTGCCCGCAGAAAGCATGAAAGGCATGTACATAGTTTTCATAAAGTTGCCAGTTTTCAACACTGCGTGTCATTCAAGCATTTGAAAGGCTCCTCAGCCAGAGGCTTGTAGCCATTGTTTGAGTCCTGTATTCCCTGTGATCAGCATGTTCTTATTTGAAACTGGCAATTTAGAATAGTACATTGTACCAGCAATTTGAAGAGCATTAAACGTCAAAACAAATTTGTCTTGCAGCTTACATCAGGGATTTCTAAATTTCTACTTTCATCACTTGCTGTAGTTCAGGGTCTTGATGTTTATAAGGACTGGCATCATTGGCTTATTAGCAAGTGTCCCCAGTTCAGACTTTGCCCTATTCTATA
>VYZW01019907.1:65103-77478 GCA_013401315.1 Balaeniceps rex
GGCAATTTAGAATAGTACATTGTACCAGCAATTTGAAGAGCATTAAACGTCAAAACAAATTTGTCTTGCAGCTTACATCAGGGATTTCTAAATTTCTACTTTCATCACTTGCTGTAGTTCAGGGTCTTGATGTTTATAAGGACTGGCATCATTGGCTTATTAGCAAGTGTCCCCAGTTCAGACTTTGCCCTATTCTATACACTGATCCTTGTTTAGAGAGAGGTTTATGTACCCTTGAGAGGGAAGTGTGCTTTTGATTTTATTTATTTATTTAACCTCAAATGGAAACAATTTTCCCTTGAACTTTTCACTGTATTGGCACGTGACAACATCCACAGCTACTGGAAGCAAAGTTAGTGTGCAGCTGATGGCATTTCTTTATCTTTACCACTTTTGTAGTCTCTCAGTTTTATTCAGACAGTATCTGTTCTTATTTTTTAGAGATAAGAGTGGATGAAGGAAACGGAGAAGTAGAATGTAGAAAAAATTGAATTAAAAATAGATTTTAAAACCAAAATGTGCCTGTACTTGTACATGTATGAAGTACCATAAATGAACTTCCCTAATCAATCAAAATCAGAACTAGCAGAAGAGTTGCTTGGTAATATGCATGTAACTCTCACGTAATTGGGTTGTCTGACTTATTGTGCAGGAACATCAACAACAGCAGTTACAGACTTGTAAGGTACAGAAGTCTTGAAGGAGTATCAAGGCTTGAGATTTGCAGCTGAGTAACAAATACATCCTTTTGTTTGCTCCTTTGATGCAATAAAAGGCTTTATATTTTCAGGGCATTTCAATTTTACTATTGTCTATAAACTCTCAAATAATTATGTTGTGATAAATATTATTGCTAGTATAAATAGATGCAACTGAACTGATGTCAGTTAAGTTAATCTTGCTTGTTACAAAGTAAATGTTACCGGAAGTGTATGTTGCATGAATCTGTTCAGTGCAGAGTTGTCTTAGCTAATTGGAAATTAACCAGTGCAAATGGAAGAAACAGTCTGTTATTATGAAAAACCATAAAAATTAATTTACTCTTGTGTCAGGATAGAATAATGATTGTACGGTATTCTGTGTTCCCATGGTTAGGCTGCTTCCCGTATCTCGGCTGGTATTTTTGTTTCCACGCTGTAATGGCTACACGGGCACACAGCTTCTAATTCAAGTAGCAGAGAGAGCCTGAGGAAAGCTGGGGGTTTGTTCCCATTTGTGCTGTAACCTGTATTATCAATTTAGTATGCTGTATTTTTCTCACATCTTATTTTCTATTTCTGTCACTTTTTCTAGTTTATTTTAAAGTTCTTTGGGACTGTGTTTCTACAGTATCTTGATTTTTGGGTTAAGTGTTTCCAGGTGTTACAGAGGTGCAAATAATACTTAACCACATGTGCATGTGTTTTCTTTTCTTTTTGTGGTGGAAATGACTGGAAACAGATGCATATTTTCTCATAATATTTTTAAAATGTA
The DNA here is from genome assembly GCA_013401315.1 of Balaeniceps rex. Taxonomy (NCBI): domain Eukaryota; kingdom Metazoa; phylum Chordata; class Aves; order Pelecaniformes; family Balaenicipitidae; genus Balaeniceps; species Balaeniceps rex. The sequence goes on from VYZW01019907.1 coordinate 66,577, forward strand.
GCTTAAAAATGCATTCATGTCATGAATATTTCACTTGGAAGATTAACGTGTTAGCTGTGTGCAGGGTATGGCTTCATCATTTTCCTGCTTCTTGTGGTATAACATCTTTATTCAGCACTAAGTATGTGCCCATTTTGAAAAGTGGCTAGTCATTGGAGCACAGAAGGTGTCTCTGAAAATATGGATGGTTATTATCTGAAACAGCTAACTTCTTTTTACTTAAAAGTAAACTGAAGTGTAACAATCGAACCTGATTTAAGACCTAAATTTTCCTGTGGATGCTCTTGCCACTGAGACTACACAAAGTCTCTGTTGCTGAAATAAACCAAACCCAGCAAAACTAAAACCTCTTGTGAATTAAGAAGTAAAATAATTCCACAGAAGATATGACTAATGCGTTAATCTGTACTGTACATTAGTGGACAGTCTCCTACTTCTATGACTGAGAGATATTAGGGGGTTTATTTTCTTACATGTGTGAGGGAACAAGAAGGCGTCAAGAAAACTGAGTGGAAAGGGTGAGAAAATTGAATTGTACATTGTAAAGTTTTGGTCTTTGACAGACTTTGTCTGTTATTTGTTAAAAGGTATCCCAATTGTTTATTTTCTCCCAGTTCTGGAGAGTTGATTGGAATTCTGCAACAGCACTGATGTTTTTACTCGTCACTGATTTTAGTAGACTTTGGAGTTAAGACTATGCTTAATTGGTCAAATTATTTATTTCTTTATAATTTATGTGCATTGTAATTCAGATAAAATTACTTTCTAATGGTAATTTTATTTAAAATTGTTTAATTGTTAATTCCTTTTCTTGGAAGCGTTTTTATTTTAAGTAAATGGATTAACAGAACAGCAAGGCTAGAATTGTTGATGCAAGCTGTATTGAGTCCTGTTGTGAATGAAGTTTAATAGAAAACCTCTTGGTTTCATTTTTCTTGTAATATATGGTAACTTACGCTAGTCACTTTTTTCATAATTGCAGCTTGATCTTTGCCATTTTTTAATATTTGTGCCCTTTTGTAATACTGGTTGTTTTCTTTTTCCCTTTAGGCTACCAATATCACCATCCCTCCAAGATGAGTAACAGCCATCCGCTTCGTCCTTACACAGCTGTGGGTGAGATTGACCACGTTCACATTCTGTCAGAGCATATCGGTGCTCTAATGAATGGGGAAGAATATAGTGACGTTACCTTTATTGTAGAAAAGAAACGTTTTCCAGCACACAGAGTGATCTTGGCTGCTAGATGCCATTATTTCAGGTGAAGTATAGCTTTTTGTCAGGCTCACGGGAAATTTTCATGCAGATAAGATAAACATTGTTTCTCTATGAACTTTTCAGGGTGTAATCATCTGTCCATTGAGTGTGACCTTTTCTGTGTGAATGTTTCCCAGCACATCAAATCATTGTGTCCAAATATAAAAAGATAAATACCATGTCATGATGTTATTCTTTTGACCTTCATTAAATTGGATTTTGAAGGTAGTTTCACAAATTCAAGAGAAAGATAACTTCAGAACAGAAAAGTTCTGCTGTAAAATTGTTTTGATTTCTCAGTGTATGGATGGTGTGCTTCTATGGAATATACTCAATTAGAAAGTTTAATTTTGACATGTTGGAATTGAATATTTAAAGAGGCCTGGCTGATAAAGGTTAGAATATATATTTTAAAACTAGGAATAATACTAATGTAGCTCTTTTAAGAGCTGGGCATTTTTCACTGTAAATGTAATTAATAGAACTTCCTGATAATCTTCCACTTAATTTTGTCAGAAGGATAAGCTAATAAATGAACTAACATATGAATGCAAATCATGTTCAAACTGTCTATTGTATTTAAAAAAATAGTTGTGAGTACTTCGATTTTTTTCAAGATTCAGGATTTCATCGGAGTTGCCATGTGCAGGGTTTAGAGTAAGGAATAGAGGATCAAGAATCCTGCGGTTTGCTAATCTGCCACTGCTATTATAGTGGCCAACTATGTGTTTCACTTGCTTTCTGAAAATTTTTCATTTTTTTTCTTTCTCACTGATAGCACTATATTTAAAAAAAAAAGAAAGGTATAAGAATCATATTTCAATTTCTGCTTCACAAGCTACTGTTCAAAGTAGAGATAGAGCAATCGTTGTGTAGGATAAAAACATGATGCATTAGAATATTATTCTTGTGCAGCTGCTTTCAGAGCAGAGCTGCACTTTAAATGCCAAGTATAAGCGTTTTTCTTTTGTAGATTCTTAAACCATACCCCATTTGTATTCCCCTTGCTGTAAATAGTCATTTATTCCTTCCTCTTTCTACTTTTTGCCTGTTTTTTATCAGGATACAAATTTCTCAAATTTTATCTTCCTTATAGAGCATTATTGTATGGCGGAATGAGAGAATCTCAGCCTGAAGCAGAAATTCCTCTTCAGGACACCACTGCAGAAGCATTTACCATGCTGTTGAAATATATTTACACTGGTCGTGCTACACTACGAGATGAGAAAGAGGAGGTTCTCCTGGACTTCCTAAGCCTAGCACATAAATACGGGTTCCCTGAACTGGAGGATTCCACGTCTGAGTATCTTTGCACAATACTTAATATTCAGAATGTCTGTATGACGTTTGATGTTGCCAGTCTTTATTCCCTTCCCAAATTAACTTGTATGTGCTGTATGTTCATGGATAGAAATGCCCAAGAGGTGCTCTCCAGCGAAGGCTTCCTATCGCTTTCTAAGGTATATCTTTTGTTTGCACTTTTTTCTTCAGGAATGTTAATTTTAATATGTATACAACTTCATGATAAAATACTAATGGGGGCACAAAATACAATTTTATATGTTAGTTAACAGGTATCATTTTATACTAGTGAAACTGTGACAGTTGGAAACGTTCAAGCCAAGGTGAACTGAAAATTCTGGTGATCTGTTCTGAATTTTTAGGTATTTAATTTTGACCAGTCAATATAGCTAAATAATCAGTAAATCTGATGGAATATTCTAAAAGGTGGGAGCAAGCAATCTAACCTTAATTTGTCTTTTTCCATCTGTTCTTGAAATAATATAATTTGGGTTCTCGATGCTGCCCAGGGGATATATAGTAAAGGTTTGAAGATAGCAGAAGATACTCATTCTATTAATTTCTTGATATAGGCTGTCTCAGTGATTGGTGATTTTCTGCTGTGTAAGCTAAAGCATTCTGGAGGTTGCCGTGACTTCTATTGCTGATTGCCATCATGTTCTGAAATTGCATAATATGGTGGTGTTGTAGGGTGGTTTGGGTTTTTTGTGTGTTGGTTTTGTTAGATGCATGAATATTTGTGCCTGAGTTAGGCTGTTCTATGCCACTGAAATTTTCCGCTTGCTCTGGAGTAGTCTTTGACCTGGACATAATAGTGATAGAGTGTTTTCAAGTGGTGTTCACATGAAGAAGCAGAGCATCTTGAATGAATGATGGTTTAATTTTTTTTTTTTAAAGTGTTTTTAGTGGAAAAGCTGTGATGGGTCTATTCCTTGAATAAGTACAAGACACTCTGCTCTGCTCACTAACTTAGTAGTTGTGTAGGGGAAAAAATGTTTTGGTTTTTTGTTTTTTTTTTTTTTCTCTCTACTGTACTCTGTCATGTGCAGTTTGTTGAGTCTGAGCTCTGAGAGCATATTATCCATAAAGAAATTAGCAAACATCATTCATCAGGAAGTGCATACTTTATACCAGGACTGGCTATGCCAAAGATGTCATATATGAGAGATTTGTCCTTTTCTTAGGCAAACTCCTAATTATTCTGTTAGCTAAGTGAAAATCAAAAAGCTGTTCTATTCTTTTTTGTTCTCATTTTGCAATCAGTGGGTTTTCTGCATGAATAAGAGCCACTGAAGTTTTTACCTGCTGATTCTAAGTTGGCACCAAAAGAGAGAGAGAAAGGCGTGGAAAAAACAACCCAAATAGTTAGAAATGGTTTAAGAAGGTGATTCTAAGCCACACTCTATTTTTCTCATCAGTGTTCTTATACCAGCCTAAGTTTAAGGAAATACTTTGAACTATACTACCAAATCCCTAAATCGCTTCTTACTACTTCAAATTTACTTTGGAATATAACTGGAATTAAATTGGTTTGAATAGTTCTCCACATTTCAATTCTGACATATTTCTCTGAGTGGGTTTGTAATATTACCTATTATTACATGATGGATTCTATAATTCTTGCATTAAGTAACTGAAACAAGCTACAGTTTCTGGTAGTCACTCCTTTGGAGGTTATTTTTAATAACTACAAGTGAAAATACCCATTAATTTTTGCCTTATTTTAATTTCCTCTTTTTTTTCCCTTTTTAAAAAAAAAATAATCTTATTTCTGGTTTTTTTGTGCTTGGTTTTTTTTCTTTTTTTTTCTTTTCCAGGCTGCTCTTTTAAGTATTGTACTGAGGGACTCATTTGCAGCTCCTGAGAAGGACATTTTCCAAGCTTTGATGAATTGGTGTAAGCATAACCCCAAAGAAAACCATGCTGAAATCATGCAAGCCGTACGTTTGCCACTAATGAGTCTAACAGAACTACTAAATGTTGTAAGACCTTCTGGATTGTTGTCACCTGATGCCATCCTAGATGCCATTAAGATTCGTTCCGAGAGTCGGGACATGGACCTCAACTACAGGGGCATGTTAAGTAAGCATCAGGTTTTTTGTTTGCTTGTTTTCTCATTTAGTGACTATAGATGTCTGGAGGATATGGTTAATTTGTGCTTTGAGTTTTTATCTATTATTATGTGTTTTAAAAGGCTTACATAATGAAATATCTTGTTATGTACTGTGCTTGCCATTTCTATTCCGCAAATAATATTAGTCAACATATTCTTTTGCTTTGTATCTCAGCGTCGTGGTTTAGCCCCAGTCGGCAACCAAGCACCACACAGCCGCTTGCTTACCCTCCCCTCCCCAGTGGGATGGGGGAGAGAATCAGAAGGGCAAGAGTAAGAAAACTCGCAGGTTGAGATGAGAACAGTTTAATAATTGAATAAAATAATAATAGTAGTAGTAATAAAAATTGCAATGAAAAGCAGAACAAGAGAGACAAACAAAACCCAGGGAAAAGAAAACAAGTGATGCAACTGCTCACCACCCACCGACCGATGCCCAGCCAGTCCCCAAGCAGTGATCACTGCCCCCCCGGCCAACTCCCCCCAGTTTATATACTGAGCATGATGTCATATGGTATGGAATAGCCCTTTGGTCAGTTTGGATCAACTATCTTGGCTGTGCCCCCTCCCAGTTTCTTGTGAACCTGGCAGAGCATGGGAAGCTGAAAAAGAAAGTCCTTGACTAGCCTAAGCACTACTTAGCAACAACTAAACAATCAGTGTGTTATCAGCATTCTTCTCATACTAAATACGAAACACAGCACTATGCCAGCTACTAGGAAGAAAATTACTCTAACCCAGCCAAAACAAAGACACTCAGATATTGCTCGAACATGAATGTTGTAATAAGAGTGTATTTTCCTAGAGGAAGTGCTATTTTAATAGAAAAATTCTTGCAAAAACATTGAAAATAAAAATGCATTGGCTGTGGGATACGTGATACTTATAGTGGTTCTGTGTTGATGGTGACTTGTTTTCTACTTCGTGAAGATCTTCATGTTTTCTCCACTACTTTTGATTTTTCTCTTACTCTTTACATGCTTGCCCAAGTAGTATAAACAAGTCTTCCAAAATTGTATTAATGGAGGCCTAAAAATGTGAGAAGTCTTTTGTTTTACTTTCGTCTGTGCTCTCTGTTAATTCAACAAGAATATCTAACACTGAGCTTTAGAAAGATAGTTAGTTTGCTGTCTATAAATCACACATTAGATAGTATTTGCCCCACAGCAAAGAATAGTTGTGCTCTTTGAGAGCCTGCACCGTAGTCTGTCAGTCATGCATGAAAATAACTGCTTTCTCAGAACTGCATCTCCCCTTTGTTCTCTCTTAGAAGTTGCAGATGTTAATATTTAAACATATGAGTTTAATATTAGGATATTGTAAAAATCTTATTATGCAAGACATTCTGTTGACAGTGCAGTAGATAAATTTGAAAAAGTTAAATGGTGTTTTCTGACTTCTTTCTCTGCATATTTATGTCTCTAATAATATGCTCCTAAGCTCAAAATTTCTAGCTTTGTCAAAATCACAGCTTTTTAGAGAAATCAATTTCTGTGTTGTTTTAGTACTAGTTCAGGCTTTTGGGACTTGTTCTGTTTGTGGAAACATTGACAACCACTTGCAATGTCAGAGTTGTGCATTTGATGGTTTTACGTAGTAGTACTACAATACAGTTAAAATTTTACCACTTCAATTTCTGTTCCTTAAATGTTAAACTTAACATCCTGTTCAGATTCATCCTTCTCTTGCCAACCTGCCTGAAGAGTTCAGGGGCAGCTTTTCATCATTTAGCTTTCAGATAATTTTTTTTTATAGGGTCTCTCCTTAAACAAGACTGTTAAAAATGTCTTTTTAACAGGGTGGTTCATCAATGTATTGTTTTGTAGTTGGAGTTAGGGATCATTATCCCCAGTTATCTTGATGGAAGATCTGTTCCTAGGATCTACAGGTTTATTACTGTGAAATGGTGGCATAAAAGACTTGCTTTACCATGTTAGTTCAAAGACCAAGTAGCCAAAAGTTTCCCATTTCACTCAGGTTCGTTTAGCTTTGGAGAGTACTGCAAGCTTGTATAGCTATCAAAATAGCTTGTATAGTTATAATGCTGCATATACCACTCTGCAGATTCATGATGCATCCACATCTTGAACATTTTATGTGATTTTTAGTTTCCTGCCACTTCAAACAAACAAAAAAACAAACCAGTTGAAATTAGAACCAAAAAATGGGAAAGGGAAGAAAAATTGTTAGAGGTATGGTGAGAGGTTGATCACAAGGAGAGACTAAATAGACCAAAACTTTAAAACCAGGAGGAAACTGATGATTGAATGAGGAAGGTGCAACAGAATTCTGTAAAATCATGAAGGGGACTGAGAATATTGATACTACATACTAGTAAATTATCACTACTTATTACCATAAAAGACCTAGGGAACATTAGATGAAATGGAAGAAGCAAAATGTCAAAAATGCCTCTCTTTTTGTACTTTTGTTTTTCCTTGAACATGTGTTTGTGGCCAAGAAAGGATACTGGCAGTAAGTCTTTGTTCTGACCTAATACAGTTGATGTTCAGAACATCTAATTTGCAGTATGAGAGTGTAAAAAATTAAGCAATTATTTCTTTTTCTTCTTAGTACCAGGGGAAAATATTGCAACAATGAAGTATGGAGCGCAGGTTGTAAAAGGGGAGCTGAAGTCTGCTTTATTAGATGGGGATACTCAGAACTATGACTTGGATCATGGCTTCTCTCGACACCCGATTGATGATGACTGCCGTTCTGGAATTGAAATTAAGCTAGGCCAGCCATCAATAATCAACCACATACGAATACTCCTGTGGGACAGAGATAGTCGGTAGGTGCCAAGTTGACATAAAAAGGGAACGTAATGCATTTTGTACTGGTGGTAATATATCAATGTGAAATATTCATTAAATATTTTATAGAAACAGCATGATACAGTGTTGGAGATGACAATGGCAAGTTTTATTTGAAAAACCCCTGCTTTTTAAATGCAGTTTTGGTTTCTTACATGCCAGACCATATTTTGTGATACTAAACTATCTCATAATATTTCAATGTATTTTTTGTCTTCACTAAATAGTTTATATTACTAATGAAAGTTTACATAATTTAAATTTTGTTTGCAACTTAGTTTTCAACTGCTTTTATTTCAGTTTGAAAAACAATATTCTAGTTCTTTTGCAGAAACCATATTTTTCACATATTCACAATTCCAAACATTGAAGGAATGTTTGTTCAGATTTTTTCGATATATCAAAATTGTTAAGAAATAACGCACTTTGACAATAATTCAGAGATAGTAAAATTTATTTAGAATGTGAATTACCAACTAACTACAGTAGTTATTAGAAGCCCCTCCATGGTGAGAGTGGTGAAGTATGAACTATCATGGATACCTTAGCCAATTCATGCTCTGTTACTTTAGATTGTTATGGAATGCATGAAAGATCAAATTTTGCATATTTGAACAATTGAGTGACTGCTTAAGTAGGAAAATTGTGAGGTTCTTTTTATCTGACACATTGAATATATTAATTTTATAACTTGCCTTGAAAAAGATTTTATGATTTAATAGACAGCTCATGCAGGTATGCATAAGTATTTTTCTATCAAAAACAATAAAACAAGCTACTTACACTTTTAACACATTATTACCTTTCTGATAAAAGATTAATTTTATATTACTTCCAAACTAACAGTTCAGAATTGCAAAACAGTTGCATTTTGTTTTCTTAACTAAGCAGTGTTATTTTTGAACAGGGTGTACTAATATTGTATTGATTTTTATTTTTTGTAAATTAAATTAATTTTAAAATATAAATTACAGTTATTAATAATTCAATACAAACTGCATTAATTTTTAGCTATTTAATTGTTTCAAGTAAGTTCTCTGATTCAGTTCAACTGAAATTTATGCTTCTCCTCTATTCCTTTTGGAAAGATTGAAAAGTAAAACTTTGAAGGTACAGGGAACTACTTCATACAGTGTTATACTACTTGTCCCAGAAGATCAACCAAATCCATAATCCAATTATCAAGCAATTTTATAGAATTTGAAAAAGTATTAGAGACACATCAATAATGAGGAGTTCTCTAGCAATTTTTAGAGAGCTTGTAACTAGTAAAATGCCCCTCATCTGCAAGGCATAAATCAGCAGCTGCTGAAACTCAGGAAACCTTTCTCCTTGGGACAACTTATTAAAAAATTACCTGTTGCTTGGTGTCCTATGCCTTTCCTCTGAAATTTGTAGAACAAACCATTGTTGGTGGCAGAATATCAGACAAGATGGGCTTCTACTCTAGAGTTTTTTTTGTCTTCATAAAACACCAAGGGTACAGTGGTTTAGGATCTAGTTTCTGTGTCATCCTGACTTTTTTGTTTTTCTGTGTAAACTTTGCTACTGGACTTTCTTTTGCTTCTTATCAGGTATAGTACCTGAATTGTCAGGCTTTTTTTTCCCCTCTTGGTAGCTCAACTGTCTAAGATAAATGGAAAAGGAAGCATTTGGAGTGCTTTGTCCAGTTGTGGCCTCCTCAGATACTGACATACTGGAGTGAGTTCAGCAGGGTATCAAGATGACGAGGGCTTGAGCACACGATGTACAAGCAGATGCTGAGAGAACTTGCTGTTTTAAGAGGAGAAGGCTTAGAAGGGGGAACTTATTGCTGTCTTCGCCTATTTAATGGAAGAATATAGAGAATACAGGGCCAGACTCCTCCTACAGCTGTGTGCTGAGAGGGCAAAGAGCAGTAGACACAAGCAACAAGATAAATTCCTATTAAATATTAGGAAAAGAATTCATAATGGAGTAGTTGAACTTGGGAAGAGTTTGCCCAGCTAGGTTATGGATATCAGTCCTTGGAGGTATGCAGAACTTTACCAGCCAAGACCTTAAGGAACTTGCTCTAAGATTGTCCTCACTTTTTCTAGAGATCCTTTCCAACCTATATACTCTTTTAGTCTAAGAATTGCCAGCCACTTATCTGCATTTTTCTCATGGGATACATGAATAATGTCTCCAAAAGAGATGTTTTAGCAACTGTACAAGCGCATGGTGGCTTCTTGTTGAACATCTTTTTAGGCTACTCATTCATTTTAACTGTCTCTGAAGCTCTGGTCTATTGGATATCTTTGTATAGATAAGGTACATTCTTAACAGAACCAAATACAAACTAACAGGTGTGTTTTGCACCTCTAGTTTAGCGGAGTTATTAACAGATGAATCTTGGATATAGAAGTGCTAAGGAGACTAGCTGTCCAAATTTCCTCTGCAAAAAAGGTGCTATCCTTAAGAAAAATAAAAGGCATAGTGTTGTGTATGATGGTGGATCTGTATTTTTGAGATTATTTTTATTTGCTTGGTACCTTCAGAAACCAAAAAAATAGCATGTTGTGTATTGGTTACACATTTACATTAGTCTAATGATGGTGATGTGAGAATCCCCGAGTTCTCACCACATGGGACAGTCAGTCAGTAACTTTTTGATCCAAACTGCTCAAACTCTAAAATGCTGGAGCCTAATTTGGACAAATATGCATGGGCTAGTAATAATAATGTTGCTAAAACACAATGTATTCGTATGGGTTGTGAATGTTATACATCTGGTTGGTGTGAATGTGAAAGCTGGTTATGCAATTGACATCTTAAAGACTCTGCATTACCTTTCTAAGTGCATAAATTGGTATTAACAGTGTTATCTAACGTTTTAAGAATTTTTAAACAATACCACTTTAGACATCTACCCCTCCAAGTCCTCTGCAAAAAATTGGAAATATTAACAAAGGCATTAAAGTTTAACAAAAAATGTCTATGTAGAACTCTGGAAGAGCAATTCTTCTTTAAGAAATCAGTGTGGAAGGAGGGTAAGTGCTAACATGGTGCTGTTGAAATGCCTGTGAATGTTGCAGACTAGTACATTAAGAGAAAGAAAGTATTCTGAAACATATATTTCACAATTTGCTGATCCACAAGTGGAGTTTTTACTTCATTTGAAGTATCACTGTTGTAGGTATAATATGCAAATAGCTGTGGCTTTTAAGTTTTAGTTTGGGTTTGCTTTCCCCTAACAGCAAACTATAAGCTAAATATAATTGATAAGCAAGAGGAAGACACAGATTGTGTTGGTGACTTTTTATTTCTTATTTTTGATGAGGTGATTTTGGGGTGTGCAAGTAAGTAGTGACAGGCTTAACAATGTATCATAAACAACTGAAAGGGTCAGAAGTGAAGAACAACATCAGTGAGAAAATGATCATAAAGCAAATT